>JASPKP010005913.1:0-15036 GCA_030674155.1 Stramonita haemastoma | reverse complement strand
CTCAATTTTAAAAGGGAAATAAAAAAATTTTTTTTTTTAAAAAAAAAAAGAAATAACCCCAAAGCCCTTTTAACAATAACATATTACATGTTGACATTTTTTCCCATTCCCACATCCCCCAAAAACAGCTTGTTTTCAGCAAAACCCACACAGCATCTCAAAAAATTAGGCCTAGGTCAGAAAAGAGCTGTTCTCTCCCTTTTTTGGACGAGTAGGCCATCTATGCAGATGGGAAATGGATGAAAATTTTTAAAAAAACGGCCCCAACACTGAGATGGATTAAAAAAAATTTTTTTTTTTTTTTTTAAACCGGGGTAAACATACTCATTCCATTATATCCCTGAAATAAAAAAAATAAACCGAAAATAAAAAGCAAAATGAAACAAGGGCTGAGTGGTTTGGTAATGTGCCCACACAAGCAGAAAACAGGCTGTGCAGTGTTGCTGTCAGTCAGTCAGTCAGTCATGTCAATCAGCCAGCCAGCCAGTCAGCCAGCCAGTCAGCCAGCCAGCCAGCCAGTCAGCCAGCCAGTCAGTCAGTCAGTCAGTCAGTCAGTCAGTCAGTTGGGGGTGGTGGGGGCAGGGCGGGTGCCCTGTTGCTGTATGGGGCGCACATCCACTGGGGATTCCGCCACCAGCAGGGGAGCTGACTCATCGGGCAGCAAGACGTAGCGCCCCACTCTGGTTCGCTCCATGTAGCAGCGGCCGGGGGCAGGGGGGGCAGGGGGGGCAGCGGCGTCCTTCATGATGACAGAGCACACCACCACCGCACACAGCAGGAAGGGCACCAGGGCCCACTGGCACACCTGTCACAGCACAACACAGCACACACACACAATGTAATTGTTGTTGCTTGTATTATCTATAGGCATGTTTTTATTTTTAAGGCTGTTGAAATCATGTTAGCTAATTAATGTTGGTGAAATGTTTTTTTTTTTTTTCCCCTCCTTTTTTTTGTTTGTTTGTTAGCGTTTTTCTGCTTTTTTTTTTTTTTTTTTTTTACTCTTTTCTTTAGATAGATAGATGGCTTGATGAAAAAAAGCAAATCGATGCTTATTCAATGTACCATCTGAAAATAAAAATTTGATTTGATTTGATACAATCAGTGCTGACTCCACTCTCCCCAAAAGTCCCTCGGATGAGACTTTAAACCGAGGCCCTGTGCGCAAACGCGCGCAGAACATCTTGCGCACATGTTAAATCTTGTTTTGCTTTTCGTAAGAGTAGGCCATTGTGTGCCGGTGGGAACAGATGACAAGATTGACAAAAACCGCATACACACAGGGGACTGGATGTAAAAAAACACATGAGTGCTTATTCCATTATCCTTGCAATAAACACATACACACACACACATTCTCCTCTCCCACTCATCTAGTATCACTTGAAGCAAAAATATGTTAAACAGAAGAAATCCAGACACAGAGACAGACACAGATACAGAGATAGACAAACAGTCAGAGAGCAAAAAGATATTAAGCTGAAGAAATCCATACACAGACAAACACAGATAAACAGACAGACAGAGAGATAGACAGACAGACAGACAGACAGACAGACACAGACAGACAGACAGACAGACAGACAGATAGACAGACAGACAGACAGACAGACAGACAGATCAGGCTAAATGTGGATACGGCCAGCCACAAGATTCTGACTCCTACCTGTTGCAGCTCCATCTTCCTGAAGTAGGCTGTCATGTTGACTGTGTGGTGGAGGTCGTCATACACTGATGCCGCTCTCTCACAGCTAAACACACACACACACACACACACACACACACACACACACACACACACACACACACACACACACACACACACACACCACGACCAATGCTTATTGTCCTTCTTGCGAAGAAACTGCTGAAAACAAAACTGCACTTTTTGCTGGTGTATCCAAAGTATACTGATTCACCTTCACTACTTACTCTCTCCAAGTCCAAATGCTACAGACAACACTCCATGTTCTTCTTCTTTGTCGAATGCTCAGACTGCAGCTATTGTTGTGCCTGTCATATGAACGAAACTACATTGTACTGTCGTAAAAGGCCTGACAAGTCAGGCCCAGCGCATGTGACTTCGGTATCCTCAATGTTGAAATTTGTGTAACTTCTTTGTTGCGGAAGCAAAGACATTATTTCCAATTCTCTGTAATTATGCCTTAAAAGCATACAGAATCAGAAAAGAAGCACTTAAAAGTGGAACTGTGCAGTTATATACAGGCACATTGTGATACGAATGTGAACTCCGTTTTGTGAGATGCAATAGATCCATTTCCATTCAAAAGTTGTACACACACTCCATCTTTTTCCCAGGTCAAAAGCAGTGTCAGTTTTTGATGCCAGCAACATGCACAGAGCCGCTGCTGTAGTCTAGTGGTTAGGGCGTTGGACTCGTAATCTAAAGGTTGCGGGTTCGATCCCACTTTTCAGCTATGGCGTTGTGCCCTTGGAAAAGGCACTTTACGGCTATTTTCTCACCCCACCCAGGTATAAAAGGGGTACCAACCTTGTGTTGGGGGTTAACCCTGCGATAGACTGGTGTCCTATCCAGGGGGGATCTATGACTCTCAGTCGCTTAACGCCACAGAAAGCGGGATAAGCACCGGCCTGATGAGCCTTAGGCTCGGGACAGACTTTAACTTTAACATGCACAGACTGACACAACACATTATGAGACCTACATTTTACTCAGCAAAGCCAGATCTCACACATCAGACTCAATCTCACACATCAGACTCAATCTCACACATCAGACTCAATCTCTCACACATCACTCAATCTCTCACACATCAGACTCAATCTCTCACACATCAGACTCAATCTCTCACACATCAGACTCAATCTCACACATCAGACTCAATCTCACACATCAGACTCAATCTCACACATCAGACTCAATCTCACACATCAGACTCAATCTCACACATCAGACTCAATCTCACACATCAGACTCAATCTCACACATCAGACTCAATCTCACACATCAGACTCAATCTCACACAGCAGACTCAATCTCTCACACACCAGAGCCAGATCTCACACATCAGACTCAATCTCACACATCAGACTCAATCTCACACACCAGAGCCAGATCTCACACATCAGACTCAATCTCACACATCAGACTCAATCTCACACATCAGACCCAAATTATCCACACCAGACTGAAATCTCACACAGCAGACACCTATATATATATATATATATAGATATCTATTACATAATATTTCCTCCACCAGAAGGAGCGCATGTATGTATACATGTATACCTGGAGTAGCCGACACTGTTCTGCAGAACATGGCACCAGAGCACAAAGTCCACAGTGAGGGCAGTGGCACACATCACCGACATCACACACAGCAACAACGTCACCACCTGGTGACTTATAGTACACCTGCAACATCAACAGTCACCATCACAGTCAGCACACATTACCCACATCACACACAGCAATGATGTCACCACCTGGTGACTCATCGTACACCTGCAAACCACATTACACCAAACCACATTACACCAAACCACACCACAAACTCTCTTACCTACAATGTTCTCAGCTAGAATTACACAACACCCTACCATATCTCACAAACACAACACTTCATATCATAGCACACCACACAATGCACCACATCATGCCACACTACAACACAACACTTTACCCCACTCCACACCACGCCATACCACATTACAACATAACATACCATACTACAACACAACACACCACACAACACTACAACACTATATACCACACTACAACAGAACACTTAACACCACACTGTACCACACTACAACACAACACACCAGACTACAACACAACGCTTTTCACCACACCACCCACACTGTGCCACACTACAACACACCACACCATACAACACACCGCTTCACACCACACCACACCATACCACACTACAATACAACACTTCACACCACACCACACACCACACCACACCATACCACACTACAACACATCACACCACACTGCACATTACACCACGCCACACAGCACTTCACAACCCACCACACTACACCACACAACACAATACAGCAGAACACAGCACAGCCGAGCAGAAAGTGACTACAAACCCCCAGTGCGTCCCCAACAGCAGTTGACAGTTGACATCACACACAGACCACATCACACTAACACAACATCACAACACAACACAACACTTCATACCACACCACAGCACAGCACGGCACACTACAGCACAACAAACAGTGACTACTAACCCCCAGTGTCCCCAACAGCAGTTGACAGTGATGGTCAGCAGCAGACACAGAACACAGGTGGCCCCACTGCCGTAACGAATCACATCACACGCTGTGCCCAGTGCCTTCCTCTGTTCCCACACAAACATACACACACACACACAAAACACACACACACACATGCACGCATGCACACACACACACAATCACACACGCAATCACAACACAATCACACACAATCACACACACACTCATGCACGCACACACACGCGTGCACACACACACACACACACACACACACACACACATGCACGCGCGCACACACACACACACACACACATGCACGCATGCACACACACACACAATCACACACACACACACACACACACAAACATGAAGACGATGGTGATGACAATAATAATGAAGATGAGGATGGTGATAATGAAGATGAGGATGGCAATGATGATGATGATAAAGAGGGGAAGAAGGAGGAAGAGGAGGAAAAGGATGGTGGTGATGATCAAGAGGATGAAGCTCAAATGTGCGATCCCAGTCTTTCTCATATCCCTGTAGCAAACTCACTCTGGTAGAAATGAGGAGCCAGCCATAGTCTGAAAAATCCCTTATGGGATTCAAACCCACACACAATTCTTTGTCAGTGGACTGGGGTGGTATATCTATTATCTATATCACCCTCTACACCTACCCCTCAAATCACCCCTATACATACCTACCCCTCAGATCACCCCATACACCCCCACCCCATCAAATCTCCCCTATTACTCACCCCTTAAATTACCACTACACAAACCACCCCTCAAATCCCCCCCTACACACACCCCCCTCAAAATCACCCCCCCCCCTCAAATCACTCTTATCATTCACCCCTGAAATCACCCCTACACACCCACCCCTCAAATCACCCTTATTATTCACACCTCAAATCACCCCCCCCCCCCCCCACACACACACACACACACACCCCTTGAATCACCCCTATTATTCACTCAAATCACCACTACACCACCCCCCTGAAATCACCCCATCACACCCACCCCTACACACCCACCCACTGAACCACCTCTATTATTCACCCCTCAAATCACCCCTATTATTCACCCCTCAAAATCACCCCTCCACACACACACCTCAAAATCACCCCTCCACACACCCACCCCTCAAAATCACCCCTACACACACCCACCCGTCAAAATCACACCCCTCCACACCCCCACCCCTCAAAATCACCCCTCCACACACATCCACCCCTCAAAATCACCCCTCCACACACACCTACCCCTCAAAATCACCCCATCCACACACACCTACCCCTCAAAATCACCACCTACACACCCACCCCCTCAAAATCACCCATCCCCCCCCCCCCCCCCTCAAATCACCCCCCTCCCCCCCCCCCCCTCAAAATCACCCCTACACCCCCACCCCCCCTCAAATCCCCCCCCCCCCCCCCCCCCCCCCCACACAACCCCCTCAAACACCCCCCCCCCCCCCTCAAAACACCCCTACAACCCCCCCTACCCCTCAAAATCACCCACACACACACCCTACCCCTCAAAATCCACACACCCTACCCCCCCCTCCCAAATCACCCCCCCACACACATCCACCCCTTAAAATTACCCTCAGTGACTACTCACCACTGACACAGGGTCACCGAACTTGTCGGTGACGGGGGCAGACAGTGCAGCTCCTGAGCCCATTCGATGAGCGTGGTGGCCAGACAGCCGCCGGCAGACACCGCGCCGCAGACGTACAGCCCCGTCAGCAGGCACCGCCATGCCTTCCCTGCCCCCGCCATGGATCTGTAGATACACCTGTCTGCACGCTGTGGCTGTGGATGCCTGGGGATACAGTATGGTCTGTTTGTGTATACATACATTATATATAATATATATATATATTATATAATAATGTATGTATACACAAACAGACCTTGCTGTACCTAGATAGGCAATTGTATTCATGAACAGACTGATGTACAGCATAATCTATGAATATACTCAAACAGACCATACTGCACCTAGATCTCAGATATATATATATATATATATATATATATATATATATATATATATAATATATATATATATATATATATATATATATATATATATATATATATATATATATGATATACTGTACAGCAGTCTGTTCATACATGATCTATCTGTCTTGGTACAAAATTGTCTGGTTGTACATATACTGTACATCAGTCTGTTCATACATATATCTGCCTATCTCAGTATCTGGGTACAGCATGGTCTGTTTGTGTGTATTATTCTGTACAGCAGTCTGCTCATGAATACATCTGTCTATCTAGGTACAGTATGGTCTGTCTGTGTACATACAAATACAATGTACAGCAGTCTGTTCATATATGTATACTGTACAGCAGTCTGTTCATGAATACATCTATCTAGGTACAGTATGGTCTGTCTGTGTACAAATACAATGTACAGCAGTCTGTTCATACATGTATACTGTACAGCAGTCTGTTCATGAATACATCTATCTAGGTACAGTATGGTCTGTCTGTGTACAAATACAATGTACAGCAGTCTGTTCATACATGTATACTGTACAGCAGTCTGTTCATGAATACATCTATCTAGGTACAGTATGGTCTGTCTGTGTACAAATACAATGTACAGCAGTCTGTTCATACATGTATACTGTACAGCAGTCTGTTCATGAATACATCTATCTAGGTACAGTATGGTCTGTCTGTGTACAAATACAATGTACAGCAGTCTGTTCATACATACTGTACAGCAGTCTGTTCATGAATACATCAATCTAGGTACAGTATGGTCTGTGTACATACAAATACAATGTACAGCAGTCTGTTCATACATACTGTACAGCAGTCTGTTTATAAATACATCTGTCTATCTAGGTACAGTATGGCATGTTTTTGTAGACTGTGCATCAGTCTGTTCATGAATACATCTATTTATCTATCTAGGTACAGCCTGTCTGTCTAATACTTTTCTTCATTGTTGAACGCTTTCACAGCAACTACGATTGTCTGTCATATGAGCGAAAATGCGTTGCATTACTGTAAAGCGCCTGGCATGTCAGGCCCAATGCATCCAACTTCACTGATACACTATTAATACACTATTATTTCATATGTTTCTTGCTGCTGTTGCATGGTCTGCTGCATGGGTAACAGTTTGCCCTCCATACTTACTTACCCAGGCTTTGCGCACTAAAGACGAGAGCACAACCCCATAGTCTTCCGAGACTGATGGGTGCCTACCTACTACTACATGTCCTCCAACTTAAAACCTGGGGGGAGGGGGAGGGACCCAGAGTATGCACTCTGACTCACTCATCCCAACCTGGGAATTACTGTGAGACCATAACTTGTACACACTGGATGTGAAGTTTGCATGTATGCATGACTGTTTTCAAGTACTACACCATTTAGACAGCTGTACACCGACTTCAGAGAATTTTTCTTCTTCCTAAGAGAGTGCAGGTAAGATCTTGTCATGGAGGAATATGATCTCAACATAACATTTAGCACCATAACATTTTTGTCATTCAGTGACATTGCGGTAGGCTTGGGGCCGATGGACCAATCTGTTCAGATAGTTCTACAGCAGTCTGTGTCTGTTTAAACAGTACACTTTTTAGAAATGATATCACAAACACTGGTAACATAACCCACACATGCATGCAGGAGCATGCACTTAAGTTTTTACTTACAAACATACACTGATACAGACACAGACACACACAGTGACAGTGACAGTGACACACACACGCACGCACGCACGCACGCACGCACGCACGCACGCACGCACGCACGCACGCACGCACGCACGCACGCACGCACGCACGCACGCACGCACGCACACACACACACACACACACACACACACACACACACACACACACACACACACACACTACCACCACACAACTTTTAGATTATGATTATTTTTCATTCTGGAGTGGGGAGGGGAATAAGAACAACCACCCAGGCCACAAAATAGAGATTAAAAGGGAAGCAGAAAGGAAGAGAGGAATCCTGATGGTGAAAAAAGAGGGAATGAAGGAGAAGGGGAACAAGAAGAGGAAGAAAAAGAAGAAGGAAAGAAAGAGAGAGGACCAAGAAAAAAGGATGACAAAAAGATGAAAAAGAATGCAAATGGTGAGAAAAATAATAAGGAGACGGAAAAAAAGAGAAGGAAGAAAAGAAGAATGCAAATATGAAGAATGCAAAGAAGAATGCAAAGAAGAAAGAGAAGAAGAAGAAGAAGAAGGAGAAGAAGAAGAAGAAGAAGAAGAAAGAAGAAGAAGATGATGAAAAGAAGAGGAGGAAGAAGAAGAAGAAGAAGAAGAAGAAGAAGAAGAAGAAGAAGAAGAAGAAGAAGAAGAAGAAGAAGAAGAAGAAGAAGAAGAAGAAATTAAGAAAAAGAAGAAGGAACCAGTAACAACAGTGAACCATTATCATCACAACCTCAACACTATGTAACATCAATATTAACAACATCAACACCAATATTAAGTAACCCACCACCAAAAAACCACATGATTTTTAAAACAACATCACCCACCACCACCACCACCAACAACAACAGTTACAACATTCACAACAACACTACAAACACCAAGTCTATGATCTACCAACTCACAGCCTGGGGAATAGTTGCTCAGTTCAGGGACACTGTGTCTACCTGTGGTAGACAGATCTATATGTCAGGCTGCTGGCTGTTTGAAGTGTACTGTTCCTCACTGGCTGTAAACAGTGTACCGCTAGCTATGGACACACAGTAATACTGTGACACCGACTCAGGACTGCGTTGATCATCTGCCTTCCCAGCCTCAGTCTGTCAGTCTCTTGTGTGCCTGTCCACCCTGTATCAGTACATGTAGACATCATTACATATCCTTGTTCTTGTGGTGTGTGTGTGTGTGTGTGTGTGTGTGTGTGTGTGTGTGTGTGTGTGTGTGTGTGTGTGTGTGTTCCCTGCATTATTTAATCAGCTGATGATGTGAACTGATTAGTTTGTTTTCCCCAGTTTTCCAGGAAGTGCTCATTGCTATCACTGTTAATAATGTTATCAACACATCGACACATTGTATGCTAATTGGAACAGATGAAAAAAATTACAAAACTACAACTGGAACTGGATGTTATTACATCAAAGCTTATTCCATTATCCTCAAAATAAAAGAATTAAAAAAAACAAAAACCAGTCCCTCTCTCTCCCTCACACACACACACACACATGCATGTGTGCACACACACACATGCACACACACACGCGCACACACACACAAGCGTGCAAACACACACACACAAACACATACACACATGGTCACACACACACACACACACACAGTGACACACACACACACAGTGACACACACACACACACACACACACACACAAAATACTGACAGAGCTTAGATTAATTTTGCCAGTTTCATTAAGGAAGTAGCGATATTATATCTAATGTTATCTTCACCCTCTGTACATGATGTAAGTATACATGTATGACTACGTGACAGCCACAATTTATTTATTTATTTATTTATTCTTTTATATCGAGGATAATGGAATAAGCACCCTTGTGCTTTTTTTCATCCAGTCCCCGTGTGTATGCAGATTTGTAAATGTCATCTGTTCCCACCAGCACACGATGGCCTACTCTTATGAAAAGCGGAACAGGATGAGACGAGCCCCAAAATTATTATTATTATGTTTTGTTACATAAAACATCCTAAATGTTTCAAAATAGGCAAAACATTTTTATCAATCGGATAATGTTTTACATACATTCACACACACTCACACACAGACACACACAGACACACAGACACACACACACACACACAATTCTCACACACACATACACAGAAACATACACTCAATCACACACACACGCACACACACAAACACACACAAAGACACACACACACACACACACACACACACACACATATAGACACACATACACACACATACACACACACACACACACACACACACACACACACACACACATTTTCACTGGTTCTCGCACATTTCATCAAAAAAAAACCCCTTCATTCTAAGGAATGAGTTAGGGGCCTACTGACTCACATAGGGCCACCTCATGAATCAACACCTAGCGATGCACAGGTGTACACTTGGACGAGTGCACGCGCTTGCTTGTGTGTTTCACTTTTCTCGGTAGGCCTTGAGCAAAGACGGTAGGCTAACTTGCATCACAAGTTTTGATCAGGCCAAGGCGTTTTACTTTAGCGAGGTAGAGACGAGCCCCAAACACAAAAACAACAACAAACAAAGATGACCCATTCTAAAACCAAGAAAAACGCGGTCTTACCTTTCATCTGACTGGAATCATTCACCTATAATTGACAACAACAAAAACGAAGCTGACACATTTTAAAAAACCAGGAAAAAAGCGGTCTTACCTTTCAACACACTAGAATTACTCACCTATTTTTCTGTGATCAGTCTTAGTCCCCCAATCACAGTCCAGATCAGATCAGTGTTGAGCAAGTAGCCCTAGGATTAGGACACCGCACATGTAGGAAGTGTACCGTAAACAACTCGGTTACACACTTCAGCGAGTGACTGATGAGTGACTGAAAACCGTGAACTTTGCTGTAGGCTTAGGCCCAGGCCTACCTCTTCAGCTAGCCTAACAACACAACATTCCTTCGCTTGCCGTCCTTCTTTTCAGTGTTGTTAAATTGTAGGCTACTCTTTGAATGCAGGCAGTTAGGCCCCTAAAGCAGTGATAGTTGATAGTTTACTCATAGGCTACACACGTGTCGTCTGATTGATTTTTGAGGACAATATACTTCCTTTGTCCGTACACGTTATTGTCTCCTCTTGCTTATAACGTTCGCGTGCTATTTTTAAGGCCAGGGAGGGGCACGGGTATCTTTTTTTTCTCTTGTTTTTTTTCTTTCGTTTCTTTATTTTCGCCCTCTGTGTGTGTGTGTGTGTGTGTGTGTGTGTGTGTGTTTTTCAGAAACTGTGACAAATGACTTCCCATGCAATCAATGAAAGGGAGTACCTGTGACTGTGCCAGGTAATTTTATACTGAGGGTGATGAGGGGCCTACTTGGTGAGTGGGTACCACGTGTGATGTTTGGTCTCAAGGGTCACTGGTTCGAATCTCGCTCACAGAGCCAAGTTGGAAGACACCTTTTCCGCAGTGGCAACATAATGATGTGCAGACTTCAGTCCCCCTCCAGTATTTTGGAGAGGCCTAACACTGATAAACCCTCCAGCTGACCCAACGCACGCACAAAAATCTTGCACACAGTCACATGTTAAACCCATGTTCACAATAAGCCATTGCGTGCCAGTAAACACTTTTAAAAAGGTTTATTAAATGCAAACATAACTGTCACCTTCAAGTTTTATCCCCGAAGATGGCATGTGGTGACCTGTGGTAGGAAAACGCACTGAAAAATCTGTTTCAGCCATAGAAAGAAGAAAGTGAATGGATGTGGTTTTGCTGGAATGTACTTATGAAGATGGTGATCATCATCGCCAAAAGAAATCATGGGTTGACAACATCAAAGACTGGACCGCCCAACCCCTGCAACACCTCCTACTAGCCACACAGGACCGTGAAGCATGGAAAAAGATCTCTGTTGCGTCTTCTCTCATGTCCCCCCTACGTCCTTTGGGACATGGGACTGAGTGAGTGAGTGAGTGATCATCATTAAGTGACCATAATAAGAGTGCTGCTGGTGTACGTTAAGGGAGGGAGGGGGAAAGAGGGAGGGAGGGAGATTTATTCTTTTTTTTAAATTCTTTTATATCGAGGATAATGGAATAAGCACTCTTGTGCTTTTTTACATCCAGTCCCCGTGTGTATGCAGTCTTGTAAATGTCATCTGTTCCCACCGGCATACAATGGCCTACTCTTACGAAAAGCGGAACAGGATTTAACTGTGCTCAAGATGTTCTGCCTCGGTTTAAAGTCTCAACGAAGACAGCAGATCATGATGAGAGAGAGAGAGAGAGGGGGGGAGAGGGAGAGAGAGAGAGAGAGAGAGAGAGAGAGAGAGAGAGAGAGAGAGAGAGAGAGAGAGAGAGAGAGAGAGAGAGAGATTTTATTTTATTTTATTTTGTTTTATTCTTTATATACGAGGATAATGGGATAAGCACTCATGTGCTTTTTTACATCCAGTCCCCGTGTTTATGCAGTTTTGTAAACGTCATCTGTTCCCACCGGCACACGATGGCCTACTCTTACGAAAAGCGGAACAGGATTTAACGTGTGCGCAAGATGTTCTGCGTGCGTTCACACACGGGGCCTCAGTTTATAGTCTCATCCGAAGGGCTTTGGGAGAGAGTGGAGTCAGTACTGATGTTAACTCCAGGAGAAAAATCTCCTTGAACCCAGGTCGTCAAATTGCGAGGGCAACGTTCTGACCACTAGGCTATCCCGTCCCCGTGGTTGATAGAATGGTAAAGGAAACGGAGAGTGATAGACAAAAAAAGGAAATTTCTAGCACATCCTTTCCAGAAGGTGGTGATGCAGTTTATACCCCCATGGTGGTTTACACAATGACAACACAAACAAAAACACACTCAAGAGTCAGCTTCTTCGTACAAAAACTTTTCTTTTTTTATGTCATGATAACAACAGCTTGAATGTCACACTCAACATGGTATAAAGAATGACAACATCATATCAATACCACACACACACACACACACACACACACACACACCACACACACACACACACACACACACACACACACACACACGTGACGCACACACGCGTAATCTACATCCTTATCCCTCTTCCACTAAAACACAGGCCAAAAGAGTTAATCCACAAGTTCTATGCAGTTAATTAATATCACAAGTTTCTCATTCACACAGGTATATATACACAAAAACACACACACAAAATAAACAAATAAAACAAAACAGTTAAAGCAAAAAATGAATGAAAAACAAACACATAAATATACGAACGTAACAGTTGTAAAGAAAAGTTTATCTCTTTTTAAAAGATCCAATAACCCAATTTTTCAAAAAAACAAATCCCTCCCCCCCCCCCCTTTCCCTGAAACTTTCAGGTCTGGACAAAACATCAAATCAACAATCAATGCTGGAACATGGCTGCAGGCTGATTAAATTTGGTTATGCAAATTGGACACCCACCACCAGTATGAAGTTCGTGTGTGTGTGTGTGTGTGTGTGTGTGTGTGTGTGTGTGTGTGTGTGTGTGTGTGTGTGTGTGTGTGTGTGTGTGTGTGGCGTGCGTGCGTGCGTGTGTGTGCGCGCGCACACACACACACACACTCACTCTGTATTACTCTTTGCCGCAAGGGAAGCATCCAACACGTCAATACACAAAAATTCAAAACACCATAGTCCTGCAACCAAGAGCATAATAAAAGGTTCACCATAGTTCCTTTTAAAAACAAAAAAATAAAAACATTGAAAAAAATGCACTGTTTTTTGTTAGAAGAGAATGTGAACATCATCAGCAGATCATGGACAATATACTCATTTCAATACATGTGTGAACATGCGTATAACCGAAAAAAAAAAAAGTTGATTTGAAGAGAAAAAAAAACATGGACAAAGTAATACTTGAAAATTGACATTTGAATGAAAATTCCCAATGACCAGAACCTATCACTCACTTTCAGGTCACAGTGACCTGCTTACTAGGTTCCTCCATCTAGACAAGGGGTGTTCCCCCCCCCCCCCCTGTTTGTCTTTGTTGTTGTTGTTGTTTTGTGTATTTTTGAGTAATACATGATAACTTATGTTCGGCAAACAGAAGGGACTGACCCCATCAATGGTGATGTCCACACCCATTCATTGACTTGTGGAGACATGACACCGGACTGGAGATAGAAAATAGTTGTCACAAAGTCAGGCTAAGGAACTGTTGTATTACAGAGGACAGGAGATAGAGAAAACTGATGTATTACATTGGTCTGGAGATAGCGAACAGGAACTGATGTATTACAGAAGACTGGAGATAGAGAAGAGGAACTGATGTATTACACAGGACAGGAGACAGAGAAGAGGAACTGATGTATTACTTTTACTGCATGTGTTTTGGCTAAAGAGGGTTTCTGTTTAATACAGGTCTATGAGGATGGCATTGATGTTTGGCAGTTAGTTGTCACTGGTACCGAATCATCCCCTTTCAGCTGAATATCTTGGAGACAATAGTACACATACATATATGTCTGTCAAAAGACAGCAGACTTCTGGAAAAGTACTACTTTAAATTGAGAACCATCAGCATAAAAATGGCGACTGATCTCAAGGCGACATATCATTCGAACAAGACGAGCAGAGTGAAGAGAACAGGGCACAGAACTGATCTCTGAGGGACTCCACATTCTAGCCTGACTGTACACAGTCATTGTAAAACGACATGTTTTGGACTGGAAATTGTCTACAGCTGTCTGGACATTATCACTGGGATACAATCTGGGTCAAGAAAGAGCTATGCCATAAACAACAAATGTTTTCCGAAAATGGGGGAACCGAATGAAGTGGTCTGCAGTGTCAAAAGCTACTGACAAGTCAAGAGAAATGGAATCAAAAGTAAGGTTTTTCCAGCTTAAAAAGCTGGCAGAAGACTAGGTGTGAACTACTGTGGTTTCAGTGTGTAGTCAGAGGACTGGAAAAGAAGACTTTTACACAGACGGTACTTTTTCATTATTCCCGATTGGCTTTTTCACACATCTGTGAGGTAAAACTGACAAAAAACAGCTAATATTTTTTCTCACAAAATGTTTCGATCGCAAACGAAAACATGGAATAACCGC
>JASPKP010005912.1:0-15036 GCA_030674155.1 Stramonita haemastoma | reverse complement strand
CCCTTTTGTTTGATTTTTGGTAGGGTTTCCTTATTTTTGGTATTTGGTCTTATAATTTTTTGATTTTTTATTTTTTTTTGGCGATTCTCTCCCCCCCCCCCTCCAATATTATTTTAAAAAAAAAGTCCCCCCCCCCTTTTTACCCAAATGTATGATTTATCACGTATAATTTTGACAGATGTGGTGGATTGATTTTTTTCATTGTTATTTCATTTTTTTTCCCCTTTTTTGCTCTTTACTATTACACTTTTCTTTTTTCCATAATAAAAATTTTTTTAAAATTGTGACTTCTGTTTTTTGTCGTTGATCGAGTGCTTTGTATTCCTTATCATAATAGTGTCCTTATTCTTGGTGTTTTTTGGTACTGCGTAAATTTTTATGGTTTAGTATTTTTCATCTTGATTATCCCTGAAAAGGGCGGGACTGGATGTAAAAAAGCAACGGTGCTTATCTATTATCGAATAAATTACTTTCCCTTTGGGGGCCTTGCTTGCTTGGCCTTGCTTCCTGTCTCTCTCTCTCTCTCGTCTCTCTCTCATCTCTCTCTCTCTCTCGTCTCTCTCTCTCTCTCCTCTCTCTCTCCTCTCTCTCTCTCTCTCTCTCTCTCTCTCCTCTCTCTCCTCTCTCTGGGGACGGATAACCTAGTGGTCAGAACATTGCGCTCGCAATTTGACGCCCGGGTTCGATTCCGGTCGAGGATTTTTTCTTCTGGAGTTAACATCAGTGCTGACTCCACTCTCCCCAAAAGTCCTTCGGATGAGACTTTAAACCGAGGCCCGTGTGCGAACGCACGCAGAACATCTTGCGCACACGTTAAATCCTGTTCCGCTTTTCGTAAGAGTAGGCTATCGTGTGCCGGTGGAAACAGATGACATTTACAAAACTGCATACACACAGGGACTGGATGTAAAAAAGCACAACAGTGCTTATCCCATTATCCTCGATATAAAAGAATAAATCACTCTCTCTCTCTCTCTCTCTCTCTCTCTCTCTCTCTCTCTCTCTCTCTCTCTCTCTTCTCTCTCTCTCTCTCTCTCTCCTCTCTCTCTCTCTCTCTCTCTCTCTCTCTCTCTCTCTCTCTCTCCGTCTAGGTCCTTTTCTCTCATTGTTCCACATTATTTTTTAAAAATGCATGTGTGTGTGCACGTGCACGCGCGCGCACACACACGCACACACACACACGCGCGCGTGCACACGCTCAGGAATTTCTTTAGATTGTACGCGTTCAAAGGGATAGCGTTCCTTGGAGTTAACAGTCCTGTCCACTCCACTTCCCAAAAGTCCTTCTCATAAGACTACTACAAACCGAGGTTCCGTGTGTGAACGCTCGCAGAACAGAACAACTTATATGCACGTTTAAAACCTGTTCTGCGTTTCGGAAGAGTAGGCTATTGTGTGTCTTTTGGAACAGATGACAAAATTTACAAAAAATGCATAGAGACCGGGACTACATGTAAAAATGCATACAAATGCTTATTCCATTATCTTTAAAATATGATATTAGAATAAAATGAATAAATAAAAACACACACTGACACATACAGACACGGACAAGGACAAACACACAGACAGACACACAGACACACAGACACACAGACACACAGACACACAGACACACAGACACACACACACACACACACACACACACACACACACACACACACACGGATAGCCTAGTGGTCATAACATTGCGCTGGCAATTTGACGACCCGGGTTCGAGTCCGGTCGAGGAGATTTATCTCCTTGAGTTAACATCAGTGCTGACTCCATTCTCCCCAAAAGTCTTTCGGATGAGACTTTAAACCGAGGCCCCGTGTGCGAACGCACGCAGAACATCTTGCGCACACGTTAAATCCTGTTCCGCTTTTCGTAAGAGTAGGCCATCGTGTGCCAGTGGGAACAGATTACAATATTTACAAAACTGCATACACACGGGGACCAGATGAAAAAAAGCACATGATTGCTTATTCTGTTATCCTCGATATAAAAGAATAAAATAAAAATAAAATTTAAAAAAAGCACACACACACACACTCACAGACACACACAAACATGCACGCGTGCGCGCACACAGTCACACACACAACAACAACAACAACAACCACGCTGCGTGCGCGCACACAGTCACACACACAAACAACACACACACACACACACACACACACACACACACACACACACACACACACACACACACACACACACACACACACACACACCACACACACAACAGGTTATGCGGTTCAGTTTGGATTGATGATGAAAAGGCGACAAGGGAAGGGAGACAATCTACTGGGAAAACTGTCAGTCCTGCTTCTGTTGTCTGTGAGGTGTGAAGGCAGTGAAGTGTTGTTGTGGCTTGTTGTTGTTGTTGATGTGGCTTGTTGTTGTTGTTGTTGTGGCTTGTTGTTGTTGTTGTTAATGATGTTTTCTGTTGATTAATATCATTCAGTCAGTCTGGCGATATATATATATATATATATATATATATATATATATATGTATAGATATAGATAGATATAGATAGATATAGATATATGTATGTATGCATATATGTATGTATGTATGTATGTATGTATGTATGTATGTATGTATGTATGTATGTATGTATGTATGTATGTATGTATGTATGTATGTATATATATATATATATATATATATATATATTATATATATATATATATATATATTATATATATATATTATATCTGGTTGACAGATGTGAAGAACCCCAAAAATTAACCTGGAAAATAAACTTGCTGGAATGTAACAGGAAAAGTCTGCTGAAAATCATGACAATATGAAAACAACCAAGGAACAACAGCAACAACAACAACAGTACTCGTGACAATAATAAAATCTACCTTCTATATCAAATTTTAAAAAAAAGCAGAGTTGAGGAGAAAGCAGAATTCCACAACTGTGGAAACATTCAACAATAATCCTGTTCCCAAGCAGAAACTAAGAAAACCCAGAACAGACAAAATAATTATCGCTATAGTTATCATCTCCCCAACACAAACTAAGAAAACCCAGAACAGACAAAATAATTATCGCTATAGTTATCATCTCCCAACACAAACTAAGAAAACCCAGAACAGACAAAATAATTATCGCTATAGTTATCATCTCCCCAACACAAACTAAGAAAACCCAGAACAGACAAAATAATTATCGCTATAGTTATCATCTCCCCAACACAAACTAAGAAAACCCAGAACAGACAAAATAATTATCGCTATAGTTATCATCTCCCCAACACAAACCAGGAAAACCAGAACAGACAAAATAATTATCGATATAGTTAATCTGTAATCACCATTGCAACAGACACCATGTAAACATATGAAAAAAATCAGAGACTTTTTCATCATTCAAAAAAGAGAAACTGATGTTTGCTCCTGTTCCGCTTTTCGTAAGAGTAGGCTATTGTGTGCCGGTGGAAACAGATGACATTTACAAAACTGCATGCACACGGGGACTGGATGTAAAAAAGCACATGAGTGCTTATCCCATTATCCTCCATATAAAAGAATTCTCTCTGTCTCTCTGTCTCTGTCTCTGTCTCTGTCTCTGTCTCTGTCTCTGTCTCTGTCTCTGTCTCTCTCTCTCTCTCTCTCTCTCTCTCTCTCTCTCCCCCCCCCCCCCTCCTCTCTCTCTCTCTCTCTCTCTCTCTCTCTCTCTCTCTCTCTCTCGTCTGTCCTTTTCTCTCATTGTTCCACATTATTTTTTTTAAAAAATGCATGTGTGTCTGTCTGTGTGTGTGCACGTGCACGCGCGCACACACACGCACACACACACGCGCGCGTGCACACGCTCAGAAATTTCTTTAGATTGTACGCGTTCAAAGGGATAGCGTTCCTTGGAGTTAACATTCCTATCGACTCCACTCCCCAAAAGTCCTTCTCATAAGACTATTACAAACCGAGGTCCCGTGTGCGAACGCTCGCAGAACAACTTGTATACACGTTAAAACCTGTTCTATGTTTCGGAAGAGTAGGCCATTGTGTGTCGTTTGGAACAGATGACAAAATTTACAAAAAAATACATAGAGTCCGGGACTACATGTAAAAATGCATACAAATGCTTATTCCATTATCTTTAAAATATAATATTAGAATAAAATGAATAAATAAAAACACACACTGACACATACAGACACGGACAAGGACAAACACACAGACAGACTCACAGACACACAGACACACAGACACACAGACACACACACACACACACACACACACACACACTCACAGACACACACACACACACACACACACACACACACACACACACACACACCAAAACATGCACGCGTGCGTGCACACAGTCACACACACACACAAACAACAACAACAACCACGCTGCGTGCGCGCACACAGTCACACACCACACACACACACACACACACACACACACACACACACACACACACATACGCGTGCGTGGTCACACACACACACACACACACACCCCACACACACACACACACACACACACACACAACACACACACACACACACACACACCACACACAAGGTTCTGCGGTTCAGTATGGATTGATGATGAAAAGGCGACAAGGGAAGGGAGACAATCTACTGGGAAAACTGTCAGTCCTGCTTCTGTTGTCTCTGCAGTGTGAAGGCAGCGAAGTGTTGCTGTGGCTTGTTGTTGTTGTTTTTGTTGTTGATGATGTTGTTTTCTGTTGATTAATATCATTAATTCAGTCAGTCTTGCGATATATACATATATATTTGGTTGACAGATGTGAAGAACCCCCAAAATTAACATGGAAAATAAACGTGCTGGAATGTAAAAGGAAAAGTCTGCTGAAAATCATGACAATATGAAAACAACCAAGGAACAACAGCAACAACAACATCAGTAGTCGTAACAACAATAAAATCGACCTTCTATATTAAATAATGAAAAAAAAAACAGAGTTGAGGAGAAAGCAGAATTCCACAACTGTGGAAACATTCAACAAGAATTCTGTTCCCAAGCAGAAACTAAGAAAACCCAGAACAGACAAAATAATTATCGCTATAGTTATCATCTTCCCAACACAAACTAAGAAAACCCAGAACAGACAAAATAATTATCGCTATAGTTATCATCTCCCCAACACAAACCAAGAAAACCCAGAACAGACAAAATAATTATCGCTATAGTTATCATCTTCCCAACACAAACTAAGAAAACCCAGAACAGACAAAATTATTATCGCTATAGTTATCATCTCCCCAACACAAACCAAAAAAACCCAGAACAGACAAAATAATTATCGCTATAGTTATCATCTCCCCAACACAAACTAAGAAAACCCAGAACAGACAAAATAATTATCGCTATAGTTATCATCTCCCCAACACAAACTAAGAAAACCCAGAACAGACAAAATAATTATCGCTATAGTTATCATCTCCCCAACACAAACTAAGAAAACCCAGAACAGACAAAATAATTATCCATATAGTTAATCTGTAATCACCATTGCAACAGTAGTAGTAGTAGGCACTCATCAGTCTCGGAAGACTATGGAGTTGCGCTCTAGTCTTTAGAGCGCAAAGCCTGGGCACGTATGTATGGAGGGCAAACTGTTACCCATGCAGCAGACCCCCCTCTCCACGGCACTGGAATGATCCATTGGAAGGGCATTGACCAATACGAATGGTTCCAGTACCGTCGCAGGAGCCACCAGAACGTTGCCATATACCTACAGCCCCGAGCCGATCTGGGACTCAAACTCCCCGATTTTTCCTCAGGGATGGTGTCTAAACACAACACCTGTGTGCATGCTGGTTTGTTATAATTTTGTCATCTGCTCCTACCGGCACACGATGGCCTACTCTTCCGAAAGGTGGAACGGGGTTTTAACGTGTGCGGAAGATGTTCTGCGTGCATTCGCACACGGGGCCTCGGTTTCGAGTCTCATCCGAATGACTTTGACATTCAGTTCGATTTTTTCGTCAAACTGGGAAGAAAGGGCGAGGCTGGGTATGAACCCAGAAACTCACGATTTACATATTGGCAGGCAAACGTCTTAACCATCCTGCCACCGTCCTTGCAACAGACAGACACCATGTAAACATATGAAAAAAAATCAGAGACTTTTTCATCATTCAAAAAAGAGAAACTGATGTTTGTAACTGAAGCAGGTTTCAGAAAAGGAAGATGCAGCACTGATGGTGTGGTCAAACTGACAACACACACACACACACACACACACACACACACACACACACACACACACACACACACACACACACACACACACACACACACACACACACACACACAGTGATTTCAAACGGATATTTACCCTGGAGGTAACATCAGTGCCGACTCCACTCCCCGGATCCCCCCCAAAGTCTTTCTGAGGAGACTATAAACCAATGTCCCCTGTGCGAACGCAGGCAAAACATCTTGCTTTTTGAACGAGTAGGCCATCGTGTGCCGGTGGGAACATATGACATTTACAAAACTGCATACACGGGGACTGGATGTAAAAAAGCACAAGAGTGCTTATCCAATTATCCTCAATATAAAAGAATAAAATAAATAACACACACACACACACACACACACACACACACACACACACACACACACACACTCACACACACACACACACACACACACACACACACACACACACACACACACACACACACACACACACACACACACACACACACGCACGCACGCACGCACGTTCTGTTGTTATTCAGCATGGCCCGATGACAAGGCGACAAGGGAAGGGAGACAACCTACTGGAAAAACTGTCAGTCCTGCTTCTGTTGTCTGCAAGGTGTGAAGGCTGTGTTGTTCTGGCTTGTTGTTGCTGTTGTTGCTGTTGTTGTTGATGTTGTTGATGTTGATAATTTTATTCAGTCTGATGATATATGTATATATATATATATATATATATATATATATATATATATATATATATATATATATATATATATATATATATATATATGGTTGAAGGATGTGAAGAACCCCCAAAATTAAAACGGAGAAAAAAACTTACCGGAATCTAAAGCATAATATGAGGAAAAGTCTGCTGAAAATCATGGGAGATGAAAGCAATCAAGGAACAATAACAACAACAGCAGCAGCAGTGACAACAACAGCTGCATCAACAACAGTAACAACAACAGCAACAACAGTAGCAGTGACAGCAACGACTTCATCAACAACAGTAACAACAACAGCAACAATAGAAGCAGTGACAACAACGACTTCATCAACAACAGTAACAACAACAGCAACAACAGTAGCAGTGACAACAACGACTTCATCAACAACAGTAACAACAACAGCAACAACAGTAGCAGTGACAACAACGACTTCATCAACAACAGTAACAACAACAGCAACAACAGTAGCAGTGACAACAACGACTTCATCAACAACAGTAACAACAACAGCAACAACAGTAGCAGTAACAGCAGCAAAATCAACCTTCTATATTAAAAACAAGACAGTGGTGAGGAGAAAGCAGAATCCCACAACTGTGGAAACATTCAACATCAGTGCCGACTCCACTCCCGGGATCCCCCCAAAAGTCTTTCTAAGAAGACTGTTAACAGAGGTCCCGTGTGCCAACGCGCACAGAACATCTTGTGTACACGTTTAAAACCGGTTCTGCTTTTTGGAAGAGTAGGCCATTGTGTGTCGTTTGGAACAGATGACTTTTTTTTTTTTTTAATGCATACAGACAGGAACTAGATGGAAAAATGCACATGAATGCTTAATGCATTATCCTCGAAATATCAGATTAAAATAAAATAAGTTAAAAAAAACAAACCTACACACAGACACATAACAGACACAGACAAGGACAGACAGACACACAGACACAGACAGACACAGAGACAGACACAGAGACAGACACAGAGACAGACATACACAGACACAGACACATTCACAGACAGACAGACAGACACACATACACACACACACACACACACACACAAACATGCGCGTGTGCGCGCGCACACACACACACACACACACACACACACACACACACACACACACACACACACACACCACACACACGCACGCCCACATGCACGCACGCTCGTGCGCGTGCGCACACACACGAACGCACGCACGCACGCACGCACACACAGACACACCACAAACGCACGCATGCACGCGCACGCACATGCACGTACGCATGCACGCACACACACGCACACGCACGCACACACGTATCCACGCACGCACACACACACACACACACATTCACACACATGCGCGCACGCACACACACGCACACGCAACACACACACACACACATTCACACACATGCGCGCGCGCACACACACGCACACGCACACACACACACATACACACATACACGCACACACACACATTTCAACATACTTGTGTGTGTTGATTCCAAATCGGTTTTACATGCTTTGAAGAATTCTAATCTTAAAGTGAGAAAAGATCTTCTCATCGAAGTCAAGCATCTGGTGCATCTTGTTATTTTAAGAGGTAGTACTGTTACTTTTTGTTGGGTTCCCTCACATAGTGGAATCTATTTTAATGAAAAAGTAGACACCCTTGCAAAATATGGGGCGAGGAATAGAAAGGATTCTTGTGAAATAGATGTTGCATTATCTTTGCATGAGGGATACAGCTTGCTGCAAAATGCCTGTTGGAAGCATTTCAGAAAGAAGATCAGCGATTCTGGCTATCAGCTTTATGATAGCAGTACAAGTAATATGATAAATTTTCGAAATATCTTAACTTCTGACAAAGTCTGTGGTTGGTACAATCGCAGAAATGTGTTATCCCTCATGTACAGATTTAAACTAAATGCCTTCAAGACGAAATACTCAAAGGATATAAACTGTATTTGTGGTGATAAGATAACGAACAGTCATATTCTTCTTTGTGGATATCTAAAACCACTTTTACCTGTTGTGCCTAATCTATCACTGGATCAGTTGTTGTCTGAACCATCGCGTTTGTTGGACATTGTGTTAGCACTAACAAGTAGTCCGATAATTCAGTATTTATAGTTTGTTAAAGTTAGCTTTATATTTTAACTTTGTTATCTGGCATTGGTTTCAGCTATTGTTCAATTTTTCTTGTTCAGGGTTTTTTTTTTTTTTTTTGGTCTAAAATCACTTGATGTGAATAGACGTTAAACTGAAGAACACACACACATTCCGTTGTTTTAGCATCAGAGACTGTCAGCACGGCCTGATGAAACGGCGACAAGGGAAGGGAGACAACCTACTGGGAAAACTGTCAGTCCTGCTTCTGTTGTTTGTGAGAAGTGAAGGCAGTGAAGTGTTGTTCTGGCTTGTTGTTGTTGTTGATATATATATATATATATATATATATATATATATATATATATATATATATGTATATATATATATATATATATATATATATATATATATATATATATATATATATATATATATATATATATATATATATATATATATCTACATTGAAAGAAAGATGTTGGTAATATGTGGTTGAAGGATGTGAAGAACCCCCAAAATTAATATGGAAAAACCTCCATGGAATGTAAAGCAAATTTAGAGGAAAAGTTGCTGAAAATCATGAAGAGATGAAAGCAACCAAGGAACAATAACAGCAACAACAACAACTGTAGTAGCAGCAGCAACAACAACAACAACTGCAGTAGCAGCAGCAGCAACAACAACAACTGTAGTAGCAGCAGCAGCAACAACAACTGCAGTAGCAGCAGCAGCAACAACAACAACAGCAGCAGCAGCAGCAGCAGCAGCAGCAACAACAACAACATCAACAACAAAATCTACCTTCTAGATTAAAAAAAAATAATAATAATAAAACAATGCTGAGGAGAAAGCAGAATCCCACAACTGTGGAAACATTCAACAATAATATTGCTCCCAAACACAAACCAAGAAAATCCAGAAGAGACAAAATGATTATCGCTATAGTTATCATCTCCCCAACACAAACTAAGAAAACCCAGAACAGACAAAATAATTATCGCTATAGTTATCATCTCCCCAACACAAACTAAGAAAACCCAGAACAGACAAAATGATTATCACTATGATTAATCTGTAATCACCATTGCAACAGACACCATGTAAACATATGGAAAAAAACAGAGACTTTTTTCATCATTCAAAAAACAGAAACTGATGTTTGTTTGTTTGTTTGTTTGTTTTTCATTTAAAGTCTCTTCACTCTAGGTGATATTAGACTTAAACAAGCATTAAAAGTAGCTAAAACAAACCCAACAAATAAAACAAACAAATTCAAAAGAAAACCTATAACAGAACATTAATAGCAGACCCAGAAATAACTTTAGCAATATCAACAGTTTCTGGTGTACGAGTGAGTAAACCCACAGATTCCCTTTTCAGATCTATGATACCAGACTTTTTGTATGGTGTCAAGATAGAGCAATGGAAAAGAATGATGCTTGCAACTGAAGCCGATTTCAGAAAAAGAGGATGCAGCACTGATGGTGTGGTCAAACTGACAACACACACACACACACACACACCACACACACACACACACACACACACACACACACACACACACACACACACACACAACACAAGAGAGAGGAGAGAGAGAGAGAGAGAGAGAGAGAGAGAGAGAGAGAGAGAGAGAGAGAGAGAGAGAGAGAGAGAGAGAGAGAGAGAGAGAGAGAGAGAGAGAGGAGAGAGAGAGAACACAACAGTTTGCACTGGGGAAGGATTTACATGGAGTTTTCTATTTTGTTGTTCTTCTGTTTCCGCTCATACTGTTTATTTGTTTATTTTATTTATTTATTCTTTTATATCGAGGATAACAGAATAAGCAATCATGTGCTTTTTTTCATCCGGTCCCCGTGTGTATGCAGTTTTGTAAATCTTGTCATCTGTTCCCACCGGCACACGATGGCCTACACTTACGAAAAGCGGAACAGGATTTAACGTGTGCGCAAGATGTTCTGCGTGCGTTCGCACACGGGGCCTTGGTTTAAAGTCTCATCCGAAGGACTTTTGGGGAGAGTGGAGTCAGCACTGATGTTAACTCCAGGAAGAAAATGTGAGTGTGTGTGTGTGTGTGTGTGTGTGTGTGTGTGTGTGTGTGTGTGTGTGTGTTGTGTGTGTGTGTGTGTGTGTGTGTGTGTGTGTGTGTGTGTGTGTGTGTGTCTGTGTCTGTGTGTGTCAAGTCAAGTCAAGTCAAAATGATCTTTATTGAGGGTAAAAGATTAAGTTTACAACTTTTTTTCATCCTGCCCTCACAAAAAAAAATCATAAAGTTGACTTCTAAAGCATGCAAAGACAAATATCAACCTTGTTGAAAAACTCAAATAAATGAGGATTTTTTTCAACAAATCTCTCAAGATATAAAACAACAACAAAAAACCCAGACCCAAGACAGTACAACATAAGCTCACGTCATACATACAAATGATAGAATTACAAAATAACATGGGCATGAATAACAACAAACAGCCAAATGTGAGGTAGTATCAAACATAATCGTGGACTTACAGTTTGTCCATCAAATGTCTCTTCAAAAGCTTCTTAAACATTTGTTTAGAAGGAACTGATTTCAGACAGGGAGGTAGGTTATTCCACAATGTTCTTCCTGAATATGCAAGGCTTGATTTATAGAGATTATTATGGGGCCTGGGCAGAAACAGTCTATGGGTAGGCCTGTATTTATTGACAGCAAAATTTTCCACAATTCTCTTTGGGCTTTTCCGTTTAATATATTGAACATACATAGGTACTTGTTGAACTGCAGTCTGTCTTTGAGTGGAAGAATATCTAGTTCTTTGTAGTTGGTGGTGGTCAGTGTATTAGGATTCAATCGGATTAGTTTAACAGCTCTTTTATGTAGGTGGTTTATATGCTTTAGGTTTGTTTCACTGGCACTGTCCCATAACTTAGAAACATAATTTATAAGGGGTAGAATATGTGCATGAAAGAATAGTTTTCGTGACTGTAGATTTAGAAAATTTTTGATTTTCCTAAGTTGATATAATCTTACTGAGATTCTTTTTCCTAATGCAGATGTGTGTGTGTGTGTGTGTGTGTGTGTGTGTGTGTGTGTGTGTGTGTGTGTGTGTG
Source organism: Stramonita haemastoma (assembly GCA_030674155.1). NCBI lineage: Eukaryota > Metazoa > Mollusca > Gastropoda > Neogastropoda > Muricidae > Stramonita > Stramonita haemastoma. The sequence goes on along the minus strand of JASPKP010005912.1, from coordinate 2,923 downwards.
TGTGTGTGTGTGTGTGTGTGTGTGTGTGTGTGTGTTGTTCTTCAGTTTAATGTCTGTTCACATAAGTGATATTAGACCAAAAAAAAAAAAAAAAAAAAAGCAAACGAATAATGTTACTTGTAGAACTTATAACCAATGGTAGAAACAAAAAGTAAATAAAAACACCAAAAGTGAACATTAAAACCCTAAACAATCAATCAGAACTTTTTAGAAAATTAACAAAAGAGCACGAGATCAATGTCTCTGTCTCGTAAACAAGCTACTGATATGTTCATAAACATTATAGTAAACTGTCAATAGGACTCTTCTTCAGCGATAAGGCGAGTTCACACAGCAACCCACAGTTGCTTAATATGTTGTCCAGAGAGTTCTCACGTGTGATGGGAAGACACTGTTTTAAAACGGGACAGTCAAAAAGAATATGACTAACTGAAATCGTCCCATCACATATGCAACGCACATTTTTAGCATACTTCGTTTGGAAGGCATTTAATTTAAGTCTATTTATGAGACAAATGACCGATCTAAGACGCAATTTATCCAGCCCAAAACGTACACAAAGAATATGATTAAGGTCAGAAAAGGAAACATGATGATGAGAAAATCCAGCGTCTTCTTGTTTTTTTCTAACATGTTTCCAGCATCCCTGTTCGATCAAAGTATAATTCTCATCGACAGACATTGGTATGTTCAAAGTATCAGCACAAGCAAAACGCATTGCCGCATTTTTAGCAGCTCTATCAACCTTTTCATTGAATACTATATTGCAATGAGAAGGTACCCAGCAAAAGGTGACATCAGTGCCTCTTAGGATTAGAAAATGTATAAGATGTAATATTTCAGTGATAAGTTCTTGTCTTACTTTTGACCCGGAATTTTTAAGGGATTGGAGCACTGATTTTGAATCAACACATAACACCACCTTCACAATGGTCCTAGGAAAATCAAGTAAATGATTTAAAGCCATCAGAATGGCTGTCAGCTCCGCTGTGAAAATTGAGTGGTTTTTCCCAATGTAGTACAGTTTTTCAACCTGTAATGAAGGAATGACGAAAGCTGCACCTCCTTCAGTACCATTGAGCAGAGACCCATCGGTGTAAATCTGAAGATGTGATGAGTACTTGTTTATAATATGTTCTTTCACATACGCGCTAAGAATATTACTTCCATTTTCTTTTTTATAGATGGAGCATTCCAAATCAAATTGAGCCCTTTGAAGCTCCCATGATGGACAAGGAGGTAATAGAGGTATAAGCTGTTGCACTTCTCTGGGATTAACTCCTGACTTTTCAAAAAGACCATTTGTGAAGGTGCTGATTGTGGTGAGTGAGCGGATATTTTTAGCTCTATTAGGAAATTGCTTATCAGATCTTAGACTGAGTTCATCTTCTATATTGTTTACAGTTGCTGAGCTTCTAAGAACGTATTTTGCTACTGCTACCTCTCGATAGTCATCCAAAGGCAAAACTCCCACTTCCTTGTATGTTCCCAAGGATGATGCATGGAAGGGTACTCCCAAGGCAATGCGAAAAGCTTTACAGTCTATGCTTCTGAGTCTATCTAATAAAGACTTTGGGGCATTAAAGAAGACTTCATGACCATACGTCAGACTAGAACGAACTAATGCCAAGGACAGATGTTTTAAGACTGATACATCTTGAGCCCAATGCTGTTTGCTTACTACTTTCATAAAATTATAAGGTTTTTCTGGCTTTAGTTAGTAAATATTCAATATGGTAATTCCATGTCAGTTTTGAAGTAATATAAATACCCAGAAACTTTACCATTGGTTTGTATTCAAGGTGCCTATCCTGCATTTTGAAAGTAGGCAAACCCTCAGGGTCAGCCCCATTATTGAAGAGAACAATGTTGGTCTTCTCTGGAGATAACAGTAATCCATTTTCTGTCATATAAATACTAAGCTTATCAAGTTCAAGCTGGTAAGTTTTTCTAATGTAGCTTAACTGTCTCTTGGGGGTTACCTTTTTCATTGTTGTCTTCATCCACATGCACAGATCATCTGCATACTGAACGAGGACAACGTTATTTGACAGGGATCTCGGAAGGTCATAAAGTAGAAGGTTAAAAAGATAAGGTGCGATAACAGATCCTTGTGGTATTCCCATTGTCGGAAATCTCGGGGTGGAATAGGTGTTTCCAATTTTAGCTTGAATGCTTCTGCCCCATAGAAAATTTTTGACATAGAAATACATGTTACCGGACAAACCAATAGATTTAAGTTTAAAAAGTAATCTAGCATGCCAGACTTGATCATACGCTTTACATACATCGAAAAAAGTAGCAAGAACGTTTTTTCTGCGGGCAAATTGGTGCTTGATATGTGTGGTTAGTTTTACCAGGTGATCTATACTGGATCTGCCTTTTCGAAAGCCTGCCTGCTCAACAGGAAGTATTTTGTTTTTGTCACAGTAATGCACTAATCTGTTTAATATAATCCTTTCCATAAGTTTTCCTACGTGTGAAGTGAGTGCAATGGGCCTGTAACTATTTTTGTCTTCTTTGGGTTTTCCCTGTTTTAAAATTGGAACTATGATAGACTGTTTCCACACGATGGGGAGCAAACCCTTAGCCCAGCATTGCTGAAAAAGATCAAGAAGCAGAGAAATCCAGTTTTCTGGCAAATGTTTCATCATTTCGTTAGATACAACATCTATTCCCACCGATGTTTTCATATTGCTTACCGATTGGATAGCATCACTGACCTCCTGCATTGTAATCGGAGCGTTTATTACATGTGAATTATCAGAGATGGGATCTTTATATATATCTTTCTGCGTTTCTGTACTTCTAAAGACTGTTTGTGCTTGAGAGAGACCTGCATCACTCATCGTGTGTGCAAACATGTCCACAAAAGCTTCCCCTTTGTCTGAATTAGTAGGGAAATCTTTATCTTTAGTTTTAA
>JASPKP010005911.1:12500-15038 GCA_030674155.1 Stramonita haemastoma | reverse complement strand
TTCCCAACAACTGCAATGTAACACATTAGCATGGTTATAACCTTTCCCAACAACTGCAACGGTAACAAATGATTCTAGTTTTCCCAACTGCAACATTAACAAATTGACCATGATTGTAGCCTTTCCCGACTGTAACAGAAAACACATTAGCATGATTCCCTAGCCTTTCCCAACAACTGCAGCTGTAACAAACAAGCATGATCCTACCCTTTTCCCAACAAATGCAGCTGTAACACATTAGCATGATTCTAGCCTTTCCCAACAATTGCAACTGAAAACACATTAAGCATGGTTATAGCCTTTCCCAACAATTGCAACTGTAACCCATTAGCATGGTTATAGCCTTTCCCAACAATTGCAACTGTAACACATTAGCATGCTTAAAACCTTTTCCCCAACAATTGCAACTGTAACACATTAGCATGATTCTAGCCTTTCCCAAAAATTGCAACTGTAACACATTATCATGGTTATAGCCTTTCCCAACTGCAGTTGTAACAAATTAGCAATGAGTCTAGTCTTTCCCAACAAATGCAACTGTAACAAATTAGCATGATTCTAGCCTTTACCAACAATTTGCAACTGTAACACATCAGCATGATTTTAGCATTTCCCAACAATTGCAACTGAAAACACATTAGCATGGTTATGCCTTTCCCAACAATTGAAAACTGTAAAAAATTTAGCTGTTTCTAGCCTTTCCCAACAACTGCAACTGTAACAAATGCATGATTCTAGCCTTTCCCAAAAATTGCAGCTGAAACACATAGCATGATTATAACCTTTCCCAACAATTGCAACTATAACACATTAGCATGAGTCTACCCTTTTCCCAACAATTGCAACTGTAACACATTAGCATGATTCTAGCCTTTCCCAACAACTGCAACTGTAACAAACTAGCATGATCCTAGCCTTTCCCAACAACTGCAACTGTAACAAATTAGCATGATCCTAGCCTTTCCCAACAATTGCAACTGTAACACATTAGCATGGTTATAGCCTTTCCCAACAACTGCAACTGTACCAAATTAGCATGATTCTATTATTTCCCAACTGGTTGCTGCAACTGTAACACATTAGCATGATTCTAGCCTTTCCCAACTGTTTGCTGCAACCACAACGTAGACAGAAAAGTAGACCTGACTTTTCCTGAAAGCCTGCATACAAACAGACCAAGCTGACTTAGACACTAAAACATTGAAGCATCTGCCAGAGGACTACACATCAAAAAGATTTCTTTTTGAAAAAAAATGAAATGCTACATAATAATCATAATGTTTGAAAAAGACATTAATTAAAAAAAAAAAATAAACACCTCTTTTGCTGAAACGCAAACAAACCCACTGCTGGAGACAACTTGGAGCCAGTGTCCATTTCAGCATCAACCTTTCTGCATGGGCGTTAGGGCTGCTGTACATCATCTGCAAAGAGAACACACGCTTTGAAGTTCAAAACAAATTTGTTCTTTGTTCATATCACAACAATGCATATCATGACAACAAAATATGTATCCACGATTTGGAAATGTCAATGCATCGTTATCTGCAACATTTCAGTCTTTTAAATTCCAGGTTTTCCCACTCTTTTTTTGCTGTTTATGGCTAGCTTGCTCTAAGGGATAGGGATAGCCTAGTGGTCAGAACATTGCGCTCGCAATTTGACGACCCGGGTTCGATTTCCGTTTTGGGGGATTTTTTATGTGGAGTTAACATCAGTGCCGATTCCACTCTCCCCAACAGTCCTTCGGATGAGAATTTAAACCGAGGCGCCGTGTGCGAACGCACGCAGAATATCTTACGCACACGTTAAATCTTGTTCCGCTTTTCGTAAGAGTAGGCCATCGTGTGCCGGTGGGAACAGATGACAATATTTACAAAAACAGCATACACACGGGGATCGGATGAAAAAAGCACATGATTGTTTATTCTGTTATCATCGACATAAAAGAATAAAAAAAAAATAATAAATAATAATCCTCGATATAAAATAATAAAAACAAACAAGCAAATGAATAGATAAATGAATAAATAAATAAACAAACAAACAAATAAATAAATAAATAAAATAAATAAATAAATAAATAAATGAATAAATAAATAAATAACATTATTCTACCTCAGTGTAGTTTTCTTTGCTGTTTTGTTTTAATAGTGGTGGTATTTTTCTGTTTTTTAAGTCGGAATGAATGTACCTTTATGGTGGAGAAAAAAATATGGTCGCATGCGCAGAATTTCACCATTGATGAACCTCGAACTCTAGCCTCGGAACAACAACAACAACAAAAATCCAAACAAATACCACCACCCCCACCACTACAACCACCACCGCCATCGCCACCACCACCACCACCACCACTACCACAGCAAAAACAGGGAATTGTTCACAAGAGAAGAATATTACATGAAAGATATCTGTTAACAGTAATGAAACAGTGGGAAAAGTAACTAGGATTAAAAAAAAAGAAATGTACATAATATGGATACATTCAATGCACGCACGCACGCCCACGCGCGCCCACGCGCGCGTGTAATTATG
>JASPKP010005911.1:0-7500 GCA_030674155.1 Stramonita haemastoma | reverse complement strand
TGCTATTCTCCATGCTCCTACTGAATAAAACAAAGAAGATTTAAATGTCGGTCAATGAAATATTGCTAGCAAAAAGAAAATATTACTACCAGGATTTCCGAACAACATGGCATGTTCTGTATGTTATCTGAAACTCTAAATGACAACATGCATCCATTCATATACTTACATTCACACACAAACACACATATACACACACACATACACATATACACACACACGCACGCACACATACACACACGTACACATACAGACACACGCACGTATGCACGCACGCATGCGCACACACACATACACGTACGCACGCACGCACGCAAACGCTCGCACAATACAACAGTCCCTAAGAGCCACAGGTTTTAGGAAAGAAAGAAATAACATTTCCAAAGGACTCTTGGAAATGACCATTTAAAACCTTTTCGGTCAGTTTACCTTGATGGAGGCATGTGCTATATGAAAGGTAGTGCAGACAGCATCCTCCAAACCATCCACACATAAACATCACTGCTTCTGCAGAGAACTCCCTAGCTCTGTGATGCAATCCTCGTCATAAAAGAATCTGACTATCTAGCTATATGTGGCGCTCCACCACGAAATGAGTTGCTTAGCACATTACCCAATTTTGCGCTAGGAGCCTTTAAAGGCAGGTGGGGGTCAAGTTGTCAATTTTGTGATTTTGATTGATTATTAAACTAGATATGTTTATTTATCTTATAATGAAATATCAAGGTATCATTTTTATTCCTTTTGCTTTTAAATGTGTTTTGAAAATACCAAAGCACTCATTCTGACAACCTGTTACTAAAATAAACTTGCCTGTTTCTCATTTTGTCACATCCTGCAGTCTATCATTTCAATTTGTAATAATGTTGCACAGAATTGTCCGATTTTCAATCTGTTTTTTGTATTTGATAGCCACTTTATTGCACATTAATAACATGTCAATAACTAAAAATTGACCTCATGTGCACTCCGTCTCATTATGTGGTGGAGCGTCACATATGTCTTTCCTTCAGTCTGGTGACAGTGAGGGCACCACTGATGACTCAACAACCAGTTCCCTCCATTTCTCTCTTTGTCCTGTCTTTCTCAAAATTTGGTTGAGTTCTAGGCCTGTCCATTCGCTGCTGTTGTTCTCCCATCTCTTCCTTGGTCTGCCTCAATTTCTTCCTCCTTGGACTGTACCTTGCAGTATTGTTCTTGCAAGTCCATATTTTGATTTTGTGACATGCCCATACTATTTAAATTTGTGCTTCTTTACAATTGATATAATTTTTTCATAGGGATCAATGGTTTGTTAGATTCTGTTGCGCACTTCTTCGTTGCTTATGTGGTCTTTGTAGGAGATGCCAGGAAGTCTTTGGAAGCATCTCATCTCTACTGCCTATACTCTTCTCTCCAACTCTGCAGTCAGGATCAACGATTCACAGGCATACAGGAATGTGGATATGACATGGGAGCGTATTAGTCTGATCTTGGAGTTGAGTGAAATACTTTTATCTTTCCAGATGGTGCTCTGTTTTGACAGTGCTGTTACTGTCTGTGCAATTCTGCATACTACCTCTGGCTTAAACCCCTTGTCTGATACAACAGCTCCCAAGTACTTGAAGCTTGGAACCGTTTCCAGCTTCTGGTCATTGACACTGATATTAATGCTGATGCCCTTGACGTTATTGGTCATCAGTTTGGTCTTCTCTGCACTGATTTCCACGCCGTATGTTTTAAAGGCCTTGTTCAGGTGTTCTGTTAGGCTGGCAAGTCCTCTGATCCTGCTAGTCTGTCAATGTCATCTGCAAAGCTTTGGTTTGTGATCATTCTGCCACCAATGCTGACTGATCCTGTATGGTGTTCCAGTGCATCAGCCATGATTCTCTCAATTCAAGGAAGATGTTGAAAAGAGTGGGTGAGAGTAGACAGCCCTGCCTTACTCCATCTGTTGTTCAAAACAACTCTCCAATATTGCTGTTGTAGTGCACTGCACTGCTGGCCTTGTTGTACAGCTCTTTGATGACTCTGATCAGGTTTGCATTGATGCTGTACAAATCCATGGTTGCCTACAAAACTGCATGCCACACCCTGTCAAATTCCTTCCTAAAAACAATAAAAATGTGGTAGAGGTCTTGTTGATGTTTCAAGTACCGCTCACAGAGTATTCTCGAGTTGAATATCTGTTCAGTTGTGCTACACCCAGCTCTGAAAACTGCTTGTTCCTCAGCAATGATGGTCTCTGCTTGTGGCTTCAGTCTGTTTAGTATAATCTTCAACATAACCTTGCTTCTTTGGCATATGAGGCTGATTGTGCGGTAATTCTGGTACTGCTGAAGATTTCTTTTCTTGGAGAGGGTTATGATGAGTGACTGTGTCCATGGGGTTGGCGATTTTCCTGTATGCCAGATCTTGTTGCAGATTTTTAGTAGAGCGTTTTTTTTATATTTTCCCCTCCAGCTTGCACCAGCTCAGCTGGAAGATTATGCCCCTGCTGACTTCCCCTTTTTCAGCAATCTGACTGCTGTGTCCACTTCTTCTCGGAGGATAGGGTGGCTGTCTGTATCTGTGCTTGTGTGGACATTGAGGACTTCTGGATCTCCTGTGGTTTTGTTGTTATACAGGTCAGAGCAGTATTTTGTCCATCTGTTTAGAATACCCTGGTCATCAGTGAGGCACTTCCCATTCTTGTCTTGGATTGTTGAGCTTCTTCCCCCGTTTTGTGCCAGTCAGGTCTTTCACCAGCTGATGTGCTTTCTTGCTGTTGTTTTTCTTGATATTTTCTTCAATATCCTGGCACTGTTCACCAATCCATTTCTCTTTTGCTTCTGTCATGGACTTCCTTATTGTTTTGTTGATTGCCCTATATTGTTCTGCTCTTTCTCCGATTTAGTTTTTCCTTTTCCTGAACTCTCTACATTTATTGCATAGTTGTAAAATTTTAGGTGTGACCCAAGGTTTTTTGACTGGTCGATGTTTGCCGAGAAGTTCACTTGCTGTTTCAGTCACTGTTGCGTTAAAACCATCCATCAAGGTATCTATATCCGTATCATTTGTGTATATCAGAGTGAGTGCTGCAAACTTCCCACCTATCCTTGTCTGAAAAATGTCTGTTACCTCTGGATCCTTCAGCTTCTTGAGGTCAAACGTGATCCTGATGTTGTTCTGCTTGTGAATTGTTTGGAGACGGAGTTGGAATGTCATCATTACAAGATCATGGTCACTCCCTATGTCCGCTCCTGGAAAGCTTTGTGTCCGTGCAGTGTTTACACTAAACCTAACTCGTCTCTTCACCATAAAGTAATCTATTTGGTTGTGATGTTCATCATTTGGGCTATGTCGTGTCTATCTCCTGGATTTTATTATGTGGGCTAAGTGTGTTCACTAGCTGGAGATTGGTGTTACTGGCAAACTCCAGGAGCCTCAAGCCTCTTTCATTTGTTTCTTTGTTGCAGTGTAGTCCACAAAATATTTAATGCCCTCCCAGTCTTTGTGGGCATCTACTCTTATCTTCGTATTCCAGTCACCTTGAAGAACATGGATGTTTTTCTTGGGAATTTGATTTAGAACCCCTTGTAGTTGGTCGTAGAATTCTTCTATTTCTTCACCAGTGCTGTCTGATATAGCAGCGTATGCTTGCATTACTGTGATGTTGAAAGAGGTTGCTCTCAAGTGGATGGTAATAAGTCTGCTGAACACTGGCTGACAGCTTTTGACAGTGTGCACTATGTCCGTGTGAATGAGGAACGCCACACCCTGCTCATGCTTATCCTGCTTTCCACTGAAGTATATTTTGTGGTCTTCCTGGGTCGTTGTTTCTCCCATGTTTTTCCACCATACTTCACAGAGCCCTAGAATGTGCAATTGGTATCTGGCCATCTCATGTGTTAATTTTTCCACTTTTCCTGTGGCTTTTAGTGTTTGTACATTCCAAGTGCCAATGGTGATGTAGTTTCTGGCACGGATTTTCCTGCGTTGTACACCAGTAGCATACTTCTACCTCTGTCCTGATGGGCAACAGAAGGCATGGTCCTCGGTAACCCGGGCGACGACCGATCCGATATGGGGATTCTGTTAGCTGTGTTCATGGATGAGTTTGGGGCAAATCGAACCTGGCGGAGCCAATCCCTCTCCAGGTCAGATTTTTGGGTTGGGTTGACTCCCCACATGTGGCAGGTAGTACTGGTTTACATGGTTCCCAGAAGCAGAGTAAGCCTCTGGCCTGACTCCAAAAGAATAAAACAACAAAAAATAAATAAATAGACTACAGTATTCTTTGCTTCATGTTGGCTTTGATAAACGAGAGACAGAGACAGAGACAGACAGACAGACAGACAGACAGACAGACAGACAGACAGACACATTCATAGACATGCGTGCACGCGCATGCTTACACATGTGACAGTGCATGTAGGCATGTTTGTACAAACATATAAGGAGATAAAAGATAGCAGTTACTTGGTGCTAATGGTGGCATTCCTGCCACGGGAAAAGACAAAGAAGATTTGAATGTTGGTCAACAACATAATTTATGCTAGTAGAATTTGATAACAACATGGCATGTTGTCTATGTTATCTGAAACTCCAAATGATGACATGCATCTATTCATATACTTGCATTCACACACACAACGCACACACACACACACACCCCACACAACCCCACACACACACACACACACACACACCACACACACACATACACACCACACACAAACACACACACACACACACACACACACACACACACACACACACACACACACAGGTACACGTACACACTCACCCACCACCACCACCACCACCACCACCCTACCACCACCGCCATCTCACTGCAAAACAGTTCATAAGAGCCACAGGTTTTAGGAAAACAAGAAATGAATTTTCAAAGGACTCGTGGAAATGACCATTTAAAACCTTTTCAGTCAGTTTGCCTTGATGGATGTATGTGCTATATGACAGATTTTGCGGAGAGCATCCTCCGAACCATCCACACATAAACATCAATGCTTCTGCAGAGGTCATCCTAGCTCTGTGATGTAAGTTACAGTATTCTTTTCTTCTGTGATGCAAGCTACACTATTCTTTTTTTCTGTGATGTAAACTACAATATTCTTTTCTTCTGTGATATAAACCACGGTAATGTTTTTCTTACGTGATGTAAACTACAGTATTCTTTACCTCATGCTGGTTCTAAAAAACAGAGAGAGAGAGAGAGAGAAGAGAGGAGAGAGAGAGAAGAGAGAGAGGAGAGAGAGAGAGAGAGAGAGAGAGAGAGAGAGAGAGAGAGAGACAGACAGACAGACAGACAGACAGACAGACAGACAGACAGACAACAGACAGACAGACAGACAGACAGACAGACAGACAGACAGACAGACAGAAAGAAAGACAGAGAGAGAGAGAGACAAGGCAAGGCAAGGCAAGGCAAGGCAAGGCAAAATTCTTTTATTCGAGGATAATAGATAAGCACTCATGTGCTTTTTTACATCCAGTCCCCGCCCTTTTCAGGGAAAACATCAAGATAAAGATACTAAACAGTAAAAACTATATGCAGTACCAAACAACATAAAGGAATAAGGACATTATACATAATAAGATAATAAAAATGCACACTTTCAGAAGACGAAAATCAGAAGCCACAATAAAATGATTTTGATTATAAAAGAAAAGAGAAGCGTTAATAGATAAAGAGCAACCAAAGAAACATAATGAAATAAACAACTTAGCAACCAAGAAAAGTCCACCCAAAAATACTTAGCTACAACATTGTTACAACTCATAACAACAAAATGAACTCAGAAGGAACTAAAGATAATACAATGATTATAATGATGACAATAAAATAATATCAACAATAGTGATAATAGTATGATAATAATACACGTAAAAAATCACTCCTACACGTAGGTCACACACACACACACACACACACACACACACACACACCACACACACACACACACACACACACACACACACACACCACACACACATACATACATACATACATACATACATACATACATACATACATACATACATACATACATACATACATTCATACATACATACATACATACATACATGCATGCATGCATACATACATACATACATACATACATACATACATACATACATACATACATACATACATACATACATACATACATACATACATTACATACAACTCACTCACGCATGCACGCTCGCAGGCAAATGCACATACAAATCACTCACACACACACACACCCCACACACACACAAATGCACAGACACACATACACACACACACCCACTCACACACACACACACACACACACACACACACACACACCACACACACACACACACACACACACACACACCACACACACACTTACTCACACTTATATTTATAAGCACATATCCGCAGGCGCACATGTACTTGAGGTGGTAGGTTTTTTGTGTTTTTTTTTCTTAAAAAAAATAAATAAATAAATAAATTTAGTCATAGAAAAAGAAAATGATACAAGTCAAACAATCATATCAGGTGACAATATTATCCTTTTTTTTACATTCATACTTCATATAAAAAAGAAGAAACAAAAGCAAGCAGCAAAGTTAAAACAGAAAATAAACAAGAACAAGACATCAAAAACTTGAGGTAGGACCCATCAACACAACAACAAAAAGTCATGCAAATCATAATATTTTAATACAAGGGAGACGACAAATAAAAACAATTATCCACCCCCCCCACACACACACACACAACACCCAAACACACTCACCACCACACACACACACACACACACACACACACACACACACACACACACACAAATTTCGCGCTCATGTCATCAATAAACTTCATTTTAAAAGAAATATATGCCTAATTTTAATCAAGTCATGTAACGGAACACAAAAAGAATCCATCCGCTGTAAGGCATATATATATAAAACATACATATTCTAATACCTGAATCTTATGATTATGTATTTATGGTCATAGAAATCGCGTTCATAACCATTTTGTAATCATAATGAACATAATTATTCAGCTTACTTGAGAATTAAAAAAATATACAAAATCAACTGCATTCAACACGTGATTATTAAATAGTACAAAAAGTGAATAAAGTATTTCTCAATATGGATGATAACATGTTTAGGCAACGAGAGAGAGAGAGAGAGAGAGAGAGAGAGAGAGAGAGAGAGAGAGAGAGAGAGAGAGAGAGGGGAGAGAGAGAGAGAGAGAGAGAGAGAGAGAGAGAGGAGAGAGAGAGAGAGTACACAGTACATTTTTAGCCAGGTAGTATTGCGCACAATTTTCAACTGACCAATAATATCATCACTTAACACTCCCTATCTTTTACTTATGCATATATAAAGAATATACATATGATAAATGTGACATGAAAATAAAATATTAAAAATTTACTCTTTGAAATCAGTTACAAGTGCACAAAGATAAGATACATATAAGATACATTTAAAACACCAAAACACACACACACACACACAACACCACCCCAC
>JASPKP010005910.1:5000-7500 GCA_030674155.1 Stramonita haemastoma | reverse complement strand
AGTTCTAGATTGCATGCTAGGTATATTCGTGTTAACCATGCTGCTAACCAGAGCTGGCCTGTTCTTCAATGAAACCAGAATAGGCTAAAACCATGAGTGCAATGGGGGTGGGGGAAGGACTAGTACCCAGACCGCTTTAAGTGTTTACTGAAAAGGTGAAGGTAAGGGTTCAGCTGTTATTCTTTTTGTATAGAATTAAAAAAAATAGAATATTCACGAGCCAGAAAAGAACAAGGTTTAACCTATTAACCACACTCTCCTAAAAATCAAGCCTGTATCTTTTTTTCATGTGACAGTGACACAGAAACTGAATGGACAAAACAACGTTCTCATCTCCCCCCACGACCTCCCACTCTCATTCCACCTTTCACCTACCCATTACCCCCCCCCACACACACACACATACCCACTCTCATTCCATTCTTTCACCTACCCATTACCACCCCCACCCAACCCCAACCCCCATCCCCATACTCCCATCAATTCCTGTTGATCACCTTTACAATTGTGCCCAGCGAATTTCTGCGCTATCGACGACTGTCACCTAAGCACGTGATAATGCGCGTTGGTGCGGGCAACAGCCATTGGCGGGTTCCTGGTACCGTGTGAATCTGTGCTATGGGCTGTTGGTGCCGTGATGTAGTTAGCAGACATTCTTCTGTGTGACATTCCCGCAGCGACCAAATGTGCTGGGTTTTTTTCTCCTGCCTGTGTCTGGAACTGAGAAATGTATAGGAGATTGATCAGGTAAGTGGAAAAAAAAAGGTTAGAATCGAACAATAGAGCTGTCTTGTGTCTGTTTGATTAAAATTTTTGTTTTTTGTTTTTATACCACTTTATGTCACAGCAGATTTCTCTGCATGATGTGTGTCTTCTAACACTATTACTGTTATTTTCTGGTTGAAAAGAAATAAAAAGAAAAAACCAAACTAACTTTACCTGTTAGGTATCCTGTAGTCTGGTTGATCGTTTGGGGCACCAGAGTAGATTTTGCTCCGAAGTTTATGGTAAAGTTAGTCTTCTTCTTTCTCGATCGAACGCTCAGACAGCAACTATTGTTGTCTGTCACATGAGCAAAACATGCGTTGCTCTGTCGTTAAGTGTCTGACAAGTCAGGCCCATTACATTCAACTTTGTTAAAGGAGATAGTTGTTATTAAAAAAGAATTTTCTGGAAAAAAGGCAGGAGAATGGACCAAGAAGGCAGAAAATAAGCAAGAAGGAGGTGACAGGAAGAAAAGGAGCGAGGCTGAAACAAAGGGATAGAAAAGAGGGAACTCCTAGCACAGGAATTTCTAGAATGTGGGGATGCTATTCATACTGACAGGTATCCCCACGGTAGATGCTGAAGTTAATAACCTTATAAAATAAGAGATTTGATTACCTGCAGCATATCTAAGAACTATTTATGAAACAAATGTATACATGCTCTGAGCTCTTTTAGCACGTGTACACATTGCTTGTGAATAGACTGAAAATAATGCTACTGGATGCAAACATTGATGAGGACTTTTTTTCTTCCTCTCTCTGTGTGTGTGTCTCTCTCTCTGTCTGTCTCTGTGTCTTTCTGTCTCTGTCTCTCTCTCTCTCTCTCTCTCTCTCTCTCTCTCTCTCTCTCTCTCTCTTATATATATATATATATATACATACATACATAACATACATACATTACATATATATATGCCACACACTTGCTGTGTATTCTTTGTGATTACGTTTTACATAGACTAGGATACACCACACCACACCCCACCCCACCCCACCCCACCCCACCACACCATACCACACAATACCACACCACACACACTACACCACACCACACCACACCACAACCACACCACACCACACCACTCCACACCACACCACACCACACCACACCACACACACCACACCACACCACACCACACCACACCACACCACACCACACCACACCACACCACACCACAATTTGTCGCAATTTGACGACCTTTGTTCGATTCCAGGTTGAGGGGGCTTTTCCTCTTGAGTTAACATCATTGCTGACTCCACTCCCCCCAAAAAGTCCTTCGGATGATACTATGAACCAAGGCCCCGAGTGCGAACGCACGCAGAACATCTTGCGCACACGTTAAATCCTGTTCCGCTTTTCATAAGAGTAGGCCATCGTGTGCCGGTGGGAACAGATGACACGATTTACAAAAAACTGCATACACACGGGGACTGGATGCAAAAGAGCACAGGAGTGTTTACTCCATTATCCTCGATATAAAAGATTAAAATAAAACAATAAATAAAGAACCACACCACACCACACCACACCACACCGCACCCACCACAACCACACCCACCACACCACACCACACACACCACACCACACCCACACCACACCACACAACGCCAACAGCCACACCACAACCAAGAGAGAGAGAGAGAGAGAGAGAGAGAGAGAGAGAGAGAGAGAGAGAGAGAGAGAGAGACGAGAGAGAGGAGAGAGAGAGAGAGAGAAGAGAGAGAGAGAGAGA
>JASPKP010005910.1:0-2500 GCA_030674155.1 Stramonita haemastoma | reverse complement strand
CTCTCTTTTAAATTTCACTTTCTTCAGATGGACAAGCTCAGTCTTTACAGCGGGACGGAATAGCACAGTGGTTAAAGCGTTGTGCGTTCGACTCGAGATTTGATGACCAGTGTTCGAATCCAGGTTTTGGCCATCATCGAGATACTCGTTCAAGGGGATTTATTAATCCATGGAGTGAGCATCAGTACTGACCCCAATTCCCCGAAAGTGGCTTCGAATGATATCATCAAAGAAGGCACAGTGTGCAAACACTCGCGCGAACATCCTGCGCACATGTTCAAACCTGTTGTGCCTTTCTGAAGAGTAGGCCATTTGTGCCAGTGGGAACAGATGACAAAATTTACAAGATCGCATGCACAGTCATGGAGACTGCATGTAAAAAAAAAATCACCTCACATGAATGCTGATTCCATTACTCTCGAAATAAAAGAAGAGATGAAATGAAAAAAATAGATAAAGGAATAAATAATTAAAATTTTTTTTTTTCGAGAATAATGACATAAGCACTCATATGCTTTTTTACATCCAGGCCCCGTGTATATGCAGTTTTGTAAATGTTGTCATCCGTACCCACTGGCACACAACGACCTACTTTTCCGAAAAGCGGATTTTAATGTGTGCAAAGATGTTCTGCGTGCGTTTTCACAGGGACCTTGGTTTATTCAAAGGACATTTGGGGGGGGGGGGGGGGGGGGGGGGGGTGGAGTCGGCACTGATGTTAACCCCAGAGGTAGCAGTGCACTACAGGCCCTCCAAATACCTATAGAATCTCTTGGTCACTGGGGTGATAGGGGTCAGTCAGGCCAGATCCTCTTTCTAAGCCTCATGTAGTAAGCAGGGACTGCAGCTCTTGCTCTGTTGTCTGGCCAGCCGTCTGTCACCACACAGTCTTGCAAGGGCACTGCTGTGTGTGGCCAACACAGAGGTTGGGGACGGTATAGCCTAGTGGTCAGAACATTGCACTCGCAGTCTGACGACTCAGGCTCAATTCCCGTTCAAGGATATTTCTCTCCTGGAGTCAACATCAGTGTAGACTCCACTCTTCCAAAAAGCCCTTCGGATGAGACTATAAGCCGAGGCTCCGTGTGCGTACGCATGCAGAACATCTTGCGTACACGTTAAAACCTGTTTCTGCTTTTCGAAAGAGTAGGCCATTGTGCGCCGGTGGGAACAGATGACAAAATTTACGAAACCTCATACTCAAGGGGTAAAGGTAAAGGTAAAGGGTCCAATAACTTAGGCGGTCGTAGGGGAGCGAGGCATCACAGACCTCAGCTTCTCTAGGGGCCAGCATATTGAGGGCGGCGCCCATCTCCTCTCCTTTGCTGCTTTACCTTCCCTGACCCTAAAGAGGACAGGTAGCCATTTACAGCTGGGTGAACTGGGGGACTGTACTGAAGCCAAGGCGCACAAACGGTTACCCATCCAACTGGTAACCACGCTCGACGCTGCTTAACTTGACTTTGGGAAAGCGTGCTTTCTGACCACTTAGCTATCCCGCCCCCTACTGAAGGGGACTGGATGTAAAAAAGCACACAAATGCACACGAGGGCAACACCACACACACGCATATACACACACAACACATATACACACACACATACAAACACACACACACAACACACACACACACACACACACACCACACACACACACACACACACACACACACACACACACGCACACACACACACACACACAACAGACACACACACACAGACACGCACACACAGACACACACATACATACATACATACACACACTCTCTCTCTCTTCCCCCTGTCTCCCCCTTCCCCCCCCCCCCCCTCTCTCTCTCTCTCTCTCTCTCTCCTCTCTCTCTCCTCTCTCTCCTCTCCCCCCCTCCTCTCTCTCTCCACATAAAGCAGACGACACAAAATCACATGCATAATGTTTGTAAACATGTTTTCCCTGCGATCGATGGAGGGAAGTCATTAACTCGGTCTCAAATGATTGCTTGGCCTGCCCTGTTTGTGCATTAGATTTCAGCCTGTCCACAGATATACAGGGTAGGAGGGTTTTCTTTGGGTCCTCTGGATCCGATGTGAAAGTATTGTGTTAAGGGCTCGGTCACATCGAGCCCCAGGCGTATATTTGGTTCAGCTTACAAAATTTAGAGTTACGTGTGTATGTATGTATGTATGTATGTATGTATGTATGTATGTATGTATGTATGTATGTATGTATGTATGTATGTATGTATGTATGTATGTATGTGTGTATGTGTGTATGTGTGTATGTATGTATGTATGTATGTATGTATGTATGTATGTATGTATGTATGCATGCATGTAGTATGTATGTATGTATGTATGTATGTATGTGTGTATGTGTGTATGTGTGTATGTGTGTATGTGTGTATGTGTTGTGTGTACGTGTGTACGTGTGTATGTGTGTATGTGTGTATGTGTGTATGTGTGTATGTGTGTATGTATGTATGTATGTATGTATGTATGTATGTATGACTGTATGTCTGTATGTC
>JASPKP010005909.1:0-15043 GCA_030674155.1 Stramonita haemastoma | reverse complement strand
GCATTAATTTAGAGCGGGGGGTTTTGGGGGGCCCGGGGGGGTCTGAAATGTGTGCAAGAGGCCCGGGTGGGGGCCCCCAAAATTTCGGCTTTTTCGCCCTTTTGGGGTTTTCCCTCTTTTTTCTTTTTCAGGGTTTTGGGTTGAAATGGGGGGGGGGGGGGGGGGGGGTTTTTGGGCATAAGCGTTTTGTTGGTGGTTACTTTCCTGTTTGGGGGGTGTGAACGGGGGCAATGCTTTTTGGGGGGCTGATATTGGGATGTATTATTACCCTTTTGGGTTGTGTGTTTTTGGGGGGGTGATTGTTGTCCCCAACTGTACCTTGGTTTCTTTAGCCTTTTGCATGGGGGGGTGTGTTGGGTTTTTGCGCGCGTGCGTGCTTTTCCCCTGGGTGGGTTGCATGGGTTTGGTTTTTTTTTGTTTTTTGCGTGTGCTGGGGGACCCTACTTTGTTTGTGGTGGACTTATTGTATGATATTAAATATTTGGATGTCTTTGGTTGGGGGTCTTTTTTGGGGGGTACCTGTTTCCCCCTGTTTTTTTTCCCGCCAAAACTGGCTATGTGAAACAGGGGGGTCGCCCATTTTGGGGGCTTTGGGTATCGCCCCCCAATTTTCCTGGGTTGCCACACACATCGGAAAACCCTTTTTTGGTAAAAGTTGGTTTTGCATAAAGTGGGCCCCGGGGTTTGGTCCCCCGGGGGGGTCTTTTAAGTGTCCCAAAGGGGCGGGGGGGGGGTAGGGGGCCCGTTTTCGGCTTTTTCGTTTTATTTTTTTCCCCCTCTTTATTTTTTCCCTTGGGTTTTGGTTGAAAGGGGGGGGGGGGGGGGGAAAATGCATAACCCGTTTAGGTTGGGGGTGGGTGTTACGTCTGTTTGTGGGGTTCCCCGGGGGGAAACGTGGCAATGCTGGGGGGCATGAATTGTATGAAAATTTTTATCATTTGATTTTGTGTTGTGGGGGTGATTGATGCCCAAACACGTACCATGTTTCTTTAGTTTATGCATGGGGGGTGTGTTCTTTTAATGCGGGGGTGGGGTCCCTTTTCGCTGGTGTGTATGCTTGCGTGTTTTTGTGTTTGTGCTTTTTTAGGGGGGGTGGGGGGCCCTTACACTTTGCTGTGGGTATTTTTGTTTTTGATATTACTATTTGATGTTTTGTGGGGGTTTTATTTTGGGGGTACATGTCCTTGTTTTTTTTCCGGGCCAAAACTTGGTTTTGGGTTCCCAAGGGGGGCCCGCCTTTTTGGGGGCTGTGGTATGGGCCAAAAATTCCCCGCAAGTGCCCCCCCACAACCTTTTCGGGGAAAACCCCATTTGTAAAGATTGAAAGAATAATTTAGAGCAGGGTTTTGGGTTTCCCCTGGGGTCTGTAGTGTGAAAGGGGTTGGGGGGTGGGTAGGGGCCCTAATCGGCGTTTCGTCCATTTTGTTTTCCTCTTTATCTTTTTTTGGTTTGGTTGAAAGGGGGGGGGGGGGGGGGGGGGGGGGGGTTAAATGTTAAGCGTAGTTTTGGGTGTGTACTTTCTTTTTTGTGCTTTGTGCCGGGGCCCAATGCTGGGGGGCCCAGGGTTTTTGTAATGATTTTTTTTATCTTTTTTGATGTGTTTTGGGTTGGGGGGAGTGGTGATCCCCCCACCCCTGTACCATGTTTTTTTAGCTTTGCTTTGGGGGGGGTTGTTCGCTTCCCGCGCTTTTGGTTGCGTTCCCCTGGTGGTCTGCATGGGGGTTTTTGTTGTTTGGGGGTGTGGAGACCCTCCCCCCTTTGCTGGGGGGTGTTTTCCTTAAATTTTTATGATATTCCCTATTTGATGCCCTTTGTAGGGGTTTTTTTCCCCGGGGTTAAAACTTTTCCAATGTTTTTTTCCCCCAAAACTTGGCTATGTGCAAGCGGGGTCGCCATTTTGGGGGCTGGGGTTTATCCCCAAAAATTTCCCAGTGCCACACAAACCCCGGGTAACCAGTTGAAAAGGGTTTGGGTTATTCCCATAAAAGTAGAGCGGTCTTGGGTTTGCCCTGGGGTCTGTAAGTGTGAAAAGAGTGGGGGTTGGGGGGGGCCCCAAAATTTCGGCTTTTTTCGTCTTTTATGTTTTCCCTTTTTAAACTTTTTCATGGTTTGGGTTTTAGGGGGGGGGGGGGGGGGGAAAATGCATAAGGCTATTTGTTGGGGGGTTGTCGTCTGTTTGCTTTGAAAAAAGCCCGGCAATGTGTGGGTTTTATAAATATTTTTGGATATTTTGATCATTTGGGGGGTGTTGTGGGGGGGTGATTGATGTCCACACTGTCCCCATGTTTTTTAGTTTAAATTGCATGGGGGGGGGTTGATTATTTATTGGCAGGGGGTGCGTGGGGGTTCGCTGGGTGAAATTGCATGCGGTTTTTGGGTTTTTTTGTGCGTGTGCGGGAGCCCCTACCACTTTTTCCCTTGGGGGGGGGGTTTTATCAATTTTTAATGATTTTATTATTTTTTGATGTTTTTGGGAGGGGTTTTTTTCGGGTTTACACTTTTTAACCTTTGTTTTTTTCCGGGTCCAAAACTTGGCTTTTGTGAAAAGGGGGGGTCGCCCAAATTTTGGGGGGCGGGGTGGTATCCCCCCTTTTTTTCCGTGGCCACCCCACACCCGGAAACAGTTTTTAAAGATTTTTAAAATGAATACCGTAGAGCAGGGTCTTGGTCCCCTTTGGGGGTCTGAAAGTGTGCAAGAGGGGCGGGTGGTTTGGGGGCCCCGGAATTGGGCCCGTTTCCCCCCATAGTTTGTTTTTATCTTTTCTGGTTTTTTTGGGGGGGTTTGGGGGTTTTAAAGGGGGGGGGGGGGGGGGGGGGGGGGGGGGGGGGGGGGGTTTTAAAAATTCGGGGGCCGATCCGGGGGTTTTTTGGGGGTTGGTTTTTTTTTTTTCGGGGGGTTTTTGGTTTTTTGGTGCTGTCCCGGGAAAGGGCTGTGGTCCCCCAGGGATTTTGGGATGTTATTATTATCATTTGATGTGTTTTTGTGGGGGGTTGAGTGATGTCCAACTTTCCCTTGTTTCTTTGGGCTTATGATGGGGGGTGGGGGGTTCTTTATGGGGCGGTGCTTGCTTTCCGTGGTGGGGTTTTTGTTGCTTTGTTTTTGTGTTTGTGGGGTGTGCTGGGGCCCTACACTTTTCCCTGTGGTGTATCAAAATTGTATGATTTTTACTATTTGATGTCTTTGTGGGGGGGTTCATTTTGGGGGTACCACTGTACCATTGTTTTTTTCCCCAAACCGGGGCCCTTTTGGGAAAGGGGTGGCCCGCCCATTTTCGGGGTTTGGGGTTTTATGGGCCCAAAACTAAATTCCAGGGGCCAAACCAAAACCGGAAACGTTGTAAAAGATTGTAGGGAAAACAGTAGAGCAGGGTCGGGGTTCCCCTTTGGGGGTCTTTTAAGGTGCAAGAGTGCGGGGTTTGGGGGGGGCCCCCGGAAAATCGGGTTTCTTTCATATGTTTTCCCTCCTTTTTTTTTTATTCCTTGGTTTGGTTGTTTTAAAGGGGGGGGGGGGGGGGGGGGTTAAAAGCATAAGCGTAGGGTTGGTGTGTATGTCGGGGTTTGGGGTTTTGTAAAACCGGGAAATTTGCGGGGGGTTTTGATATTGTTTTGATAATTTTTAAATCATTTGTTTTTGTGTTGTGGGGGTGAATTGATGTCCCCTGTCCATGTTTTTTTTGGCTTTTGCTTTGGGGGGGTGTTCTTTATGCGGGCGGTGGGCCCGGGCTTTTCTTTGGGTGTGTTTCCCATGCGTTTTTTTTGGGTTTGTTTGTGCGTTTGTTGGAGACCCTACCCTTTGCTGTGGGGGTAATCATATTGTAGGGATTTTAAACTTTTTTGATGTTTTTTGTAGGGGTCCATTTTGGGGTTTTCCTTGGGCCAGGGTTTTTTTTCCCGCAAAACCCCTTGGGCTATGGGGAAAAGTCGGGGGTGCCATTTTCGGGGCGGGTGGTTCGCCACCCAATTTCCCCAGTGCCACACCCCTTCGGAAAACCCGTTGAAAAAGATTTTTTATGCATCCCGGTGGGGCGCAGGGTTTGGGGGCCCTTTTGGGGCCCGTAATGTTTTTTCAAACCAGTGGGGGTGGTGGGGGGGCGGAAATGGGGCCGTTTGGTATTTGTTTTCCTCTTTATCTTTATTCAGGGTTTTTGGTTTTTTAGGGGGGGGGGGGGGGGGGGGGAAAAATTTGCTAAGGGGTATTGTTGGTGTGTACGGTCTGTTTGTGCGTGTGAACGTGGAAATCCCTGTGGTGCTTTGATTTTTTTGGGATTTGTCTTTTAAAAAATTTTGGATGTGTGTTTTTGGGGGTGTTGATTTTTCCCCCACTGTAAAATGTTTTTTTTGCTTATGCATGGGGGGGTGTTCGTATGCGCGCGTTTGGGCGGTTGGCGTTCGCGGGTTTGTGTATGCATGCGTTTTTTTGTGTTTGGGGCCGGGTGTGCGGGGAGACCCTTTCACTTTGCTGTGGTGTATCATTTTGTATGAAAATTTCTTTTTGGGTTGTCTTTGTAGGGGTCATTTTGGGGGGTACACTTTTCCCATTTTTTTTTTCCCCCCGGAAACGGGCCCTATGTGCAAGCGGGGTTCGCCAAATTTTTCGGGGGTGTGGTTTCGCCCCCAAAACCCCCAGGGCCAAAAAACTTTCGGAAAACAGTTGAAAAGATTGAAATGCTTACAGTAGGGGCAGGGCCCTTGGCTTGCCCCGGGGGTTTGTAAGTGTGAAAGAGTGCGGGGGGGTGGGGGCCCCGGCCCGGCTTTTCGTATATGTTTTCCTTTTTACTTTTTAAAGGGTTTTGGGTTTGGGGGGTGGGGGGGGGGGGGGGGGGTAAAATGCATAAGCGTTAGTGTTGGTTGGTGAAACGTCGGGTTTTTTGCGTTGTGCGGGGCTTCAAAGTTTGTGGTGTTTTGATATTGAGGGATATTATTTTTAATTTGAGGGTGTGTTTTTGGGGGTGGGTGATTTTCCCAAAACGGTACCCAAGGTTTCTTTAGCTTATGCTGGGGGGTGGGGTTGGGGTTTTGGCGCGGTGCGGGGTTTCGCCCTTGGTGGGGGATCCCATGCGTGTTTTTGGGGTTTTGTGGGGTGTGCTGGAGACCCTTTTCACTTTCCCTGGGGTGTACCCAAATTTAGGGTATATTACTTTTTTTTGGGTTTTGTAGGGGTCATTTTCGGGGTCCCCATTTTTTCCCATTTTTTTTTTTCCTCGCCAAACTTGGTTTGGGTGCAAGCGGGGGTTCCCCCCATTTTCGGGGCTTTGGGTATGCCCAATTTCCTTTTGTGCCCAACCACACTTCCGGTTTAACATTTGGGAAAGATTGTAGGCTTTCCCATTTAGACCCGGGGTTGGGGGGTGCCCTGGGGTCTTTTAGTGTGCAAGAGTGCGGGGGGTGGGGCCCGGGAAAATTCGGCTTTTCGTTTCATATTTTTTTCCCCTTCTTTTTTCTTTTTTTTTTGGTTTGGTTGAAAGGGGGGGGGGGGGGGGGGGTTCTGCAAAAGCGCTAGTGTTGGTGGGGGTCGTTTTGTTTGGGGCGTCGTGAAGTTGGCAATGCGGGTTGATGATTTTTTTGATAAATATTATTATCATTTGATTGTTTTTGTTGTTCGGGGGGATTGGGCGCCCAAAATTTTGTACCCATGTTTCTTTGTTTAGCAGGGGGGGTGTTTTTCTTTTTCCCGCGCGTGCGGGGCTTTTCCCCCCTTGGTGGGGTTTGCATGCGTTTTTTTGTGTTTGTGCTTTGGGCTGGGTCCCTAAAATTTGCGGGGGTTTGTATCATTATTGTATGAAAACCCCTTTTTTTTGTTGTCTTTGTGGGGGGTCTTTTTGGGGTTTTAACTGTACCAGTTTTTTTCCCCCCGAACGGGGCTATGTCCCAAGGGGGGGGCGCCTTTTTGGGGTTTGGGGGTTTCCCCAAAAATTCCCCAGTGACCAACATCGGTTTTAACAGTTTTTTTAAAGATTGTATGCATACGGGTAGAGCAGGGTTTTGGTTTCCCCCCGGGGTTTCTGAAATTTGTGCAAGATTGCGGGTGGGGTGGGGGGCCCGGGAAATGGGTTTCCGGTTTCGTCATATTTTTTCCCCTCTTTATTTTTAAATTTATGGTTTGGTTTTTAAGGGGGGGGGGGGGGGGGGGGGGAAAAGGGCTTTAACCCCGTTTGGGTTTTGGGGTTTTTGTACTTTGTTGGGGCGTGTGAACGTGGCAATCCTGGGGGTGTTGATATTGTATGAATTTTTAAATCATTTGATTTTGTGTTGTGGGGGGTGAGTGAGGGTCCAACCCCTTGTTCCCAATTTTTGTTTGCTTATGCTTTTGGGGGGGGGTGTTTGTTATTGCGCGCTTTGGTGCGTTCGCTGGTGGGGTAGGCATGCGTGTTTTTTTTGTTTGTTTTTTAATTTTTTTTTTGGGCCCCGGGGAAAAACCCTTTTAAACTTTTTTTTTGGGGTCTGGGGGGTTAAAATTCCCTTAATTTATATTCCCTATTTTAAATTGTCTTTTTATTCATTTTGGGGTTTACACTTTTTACCATGTTTTTTTCCCCCCCCAAAAACGGGCCCTTATGTGCAAAGCGGGGTCGGCCCATTTTGGGGGGTTTTGTTTTTCCCCAAAATTTCCCCATTTCCCCACACACTCGGTAAACAGTTGTAAAGGGATTGTTTTGTTTTCCCAGTAAGCGGGTTTCTTGGTGCCCTGGGGTCTTTTGTGTGGAAGAGTTGGGGTGGAGGGGCCCCGGAATGGGGTTTTTCCGCCCTAGGGTTTTCCTCTTTATCTTTTTTCAGGGTTTTGGTTGCAGGGGGGGGGGGGGGGGGTTTTTGCATAAAGGCGTTGTTTTGGTTTGGTTGTACGTCTTGTTTGGGGCGTGTGAAACGTGGAATTTTGTGTGGTGCTTGCTATTTTTATGATATTATTATAATTTTTGATGTGTGTTTGTGGGGGTGATTATGCCCCCACCCCCCAAAACCCCCCCCCCCCCCCCCCCCCCCCTTTACCATGTTTTTTTTGCTTTTGCATGGGGGGGGGTTTTTGATTTCCCCGCGCTTGGTTGGTTCGGGGGTGTTTTTTGAATGGGGTTGTTTTTGTTTTTTGGGGCGTGTGCTGGAAAACCCAATCCCCACTTTTGCTGTGGTTTTGGGGATATTTAGGGCATTTTACTTTTTAAATGTCTTTGAAAGGGGGGTCTTTTTCCCGGGTACCCTGTACCATTTTTTTTTCCCCCCCAAACTTGGCTATTTTGCAAGGGGGCGGTCCCCTTTTTCGGGGTTTGTGGTTTTTCGCCACAATTTCCCAAGTCCCCACAAAAACCCCGGGAAAACATTTTTGTAAAGTTGGGATGCTTTAACGGTAGGCAGGGTCTTGGGGGCCCTTTGGGGCCCTGTAAATTGGGGCAAGATGGGGGGTTTGGGTTGGGGGCCCCCGGAAATGGGCCCGTTTCGTCATATGTTTTCCTCTTTATTTTTTTTCAGGGTTTTGGTTGAAAGGGGGGGGGGGGGGGGGGTTTAAATGGGAAATAAGCGCTCGTGGTTTGGGGGGTGTACGTCTGTTTGCTCCGTTTTAAACTTTGGCAATGCTGGGGTTTCCCTTGTTTTTTGGATGTTTATTATTTTCTTTTTGATGTGTTTTGGGGGGGGGTGTTGATGTCCAACTTTTCCTTTTTTTCCTTTTGTTTATGCATGGGGGGTGTGTTCGTATGGGGCGCGTGCTTTGGCGTTCGCTGGTGTGTATGCATGCGTTTTTTTTGTTTTTATTGTGCGTTTGTGGAAAAACCCACACTTTGCTTGTGGGGGGGTTCTTTATTTTTGGGTTTTAAACCTATTTGGGGGGGTTTTGTAGGGGTTTCTTTTTGGGGTACATTTGTACCAGGGTTTTTTTCCGCCAAACCCCTTGGTTATGTTGAAAAGGGGGGGGGTCGCCCTTTTTCGGGGGCGGGGTGGGTTATCGCCATTTTTTAAATTTGAAACACCACTTGGGGGTAACAGTTTTTAAAGGGATTGTTGAATAACCAGTTGGGAAGGCAGGGCCCCTTGGGTTTCCCCCTGGGGTCTGTAATTTGTGCAAAAGGGGGTCCCGGGGGGTTGGGTGGGGGCCCCGGAAATCGGGGGTTTCGTCATTTGTTTTCCTCTTTATCTTATTCGGGGTTTGGGTTTTGGTAGGGGGGGGGGGGGGGGGGGGGGGGGGTTAAAATGCAAAAGCGTAGGGTTGGGGGTGTACTTTCTGTTTGTGCGGGGTGAACGTGGCCCAAGGGCTTTTGGTTTGCATGATATTGTTTTGATATTATTATCTTTTGATGTGTTTTGGTGGGGGTGAGTGTTTTTCCACATGTCCATGTTTCTTTAGTTTTTTCCCTTGGGGGGGGTTTTTCGTTTTGCGCGCGTTGCGTGCGTTCGTGGTGTGTATGCTTTCCCTTTTGTTTTTGTGTTTTGGGCGGGGTGCTGGGAGACCCTACACTTTGCTGGGGTGTATAAATATTGTATGATTTTTCTTTTTTGTTGTCTTTGTCCCGGGGTCTTTTTCGGGTACACGGTACCATTGTTTTTTTTCCCCCGGGAACTTGGCTATGTGCAACCCGGGGTCGCCATTTTCGGGGCTGTGGTTTTTTCGCCCCCAATTTTCCCGGGTGCCACCCACATGGGTTTAACGTTGGGAAAGATTGTAAAATTCTCTTTTAGAGAAAGGGTTTTGGGGGTGCCCGGGGGTTTCGGGTAAGTGTGCAAGATTTGGGGGTTTGGGGGGGCCCCGGTTTTTGGGCCCGGTTTCGTTTTATGTTTTCCTCTTTTTTTTATTCATGGTTTGGTTAAAAAGGGGGGGGGGGGGGGGGGGAAAATTCCCAAAGCGTTTAGTGTTGGTGTTTTACTTTCTTTTTGGGTGGCGTGTGTGAACGTGGCAATGCTGGTGGGCTTGATATTTTTGGGATTTTAAAATTATCTTTTGGGATGGGGGTTTTTGGGTGGGGGTTTTTTGGGGGGATGCCCCCACATTTTGTCCCCAAGGGTTTTTTTTTCCCTTAGGGCCATGGGGGGGGGGTGTTTCAAAAATGCCCGCTTTTCCCTTTTTGCCGTTTCGTTTGGTGTGTATCCCTTGGGGGTGTTTTTTGTTTTTTGGTGCTTTGGGCTGGAGACCATACATTTTCCCGGGGGTTTGGTACCCTTTATTGTTGATTTTTCTTTTTTTGTTTTGTCTTTGTGGGGGGTTCATTTTCGGGTACACTTTTCCATTTTTTTTTTTCCGCCCGAACTTGGCTATGTTGCAAGGGGGGGTCCCCCATTTTCGGGGCTGTGGTATCGCCAAAATTTTACTTTTCCCACCACACACCCGGTTTAAAAAATTTTGTAAAGATTGTAGGCTTAACAGTAGGACCGGGTTTTGGGTTGCCCTGGGGTTTGTAAGTGTGCAAAAAGGCGGGTGGTAGGGGGCCGGGAAATCGGCGTTTCGATAGGATTTTTCCTCTTTATCTTACCCAGGGTTTTGGGGTTGAAAGGGGGGGGGGGGGGGGGGGTAAATGCTTTAAAGCGTAGTGTTGGTTTTGTACGTCTGTTTGTGCTTTGTGAATTCCCCTTGTTTGTGGGTGCTTTGATATTGTATGAAAAATTTTTTTCTTTTTGAGGTGTTGTTGGGGGGGTGGAGTGATGCCCACAATGTACCATGTTCTTTAGCTTAAGAATGGGGGGTGTGTTTCTTTATGCGCCCCGTCCCGTGGGGTTCGTTTTGGTGGGGTATGATGGGGTTTTTTTTTTGTGTTTGTGCGTGTGTGGGGGGACCCTACACTTTGCTGTGGTGTTTTTCTTTTTTGTATGATTTTTCTTTTTTAAAGTTTTTGGGTTGGGGTTCATTTTGGGTACACTGTACCATGTTTTTTTCCCCGCCAAACTTGGTTGTGCAAGGGGGGGGCCCCCAATTTTCGGGGTGGGGGTTTTCCCCAACAATTCCAGTCCCAAACACCATTCCCGGTTTTAACAGTTTTAAAAGATTGTTTTGCTTAAACCTTTTAGAGCCCCGGGGGGTTCTTGGTGCCCTGGGGTTTGTAAGTGTGAAAGAGTGCGGGTGGGGGGGGGCCCGGGAAATCGGGCCGTTTGTCATATGTTTTCCTCTTTTTTTTAAATTAAAGGGTTTTTGGTTTGGGAAAGGGGGGGGCGGGGGGGGGGAAAATTAAATGCATAAGCGCTAGTGTTGGTGTGTACGTCTTTTTTGGGGTGGCCTTTCGGGGGGAAATTGGGGGGAAAATGTGTGGTGATGATATTGTTTGATTTTATTTTCATTTGATGTGTGTTGTGGGGGTGAGTGATTTTCCCACACTTTTCCATTTTTCTTTAGCTTAGGGCTATGGGGGGTGTGGTTCTAGGGCGCGCGGGGCGTCCCTTTTTCGTTGGTGTTTTATGCATGCGGTTTTTTTTTTTGGCGGTGGGGGGTTGGTGGGCTGGAGCCCCTTTTTACCCCTTTGCGGGTGGTGTATAATATTGTATGATATTACTATTTGTTGTCTTTGTAGGGGTCTTTTTTTCGGGTTAAAACGGGTACCATTTTTTTTCCCCCCAAACATGGCTATGTGCAAGGGGGGGTGGGCCATTTTGGGGCTTTTTGGTTTATCGCCCCAAAATTTTCCCAGTCCCCCACACAATTCGGTAAAACAGTTTTTTAAAAGGGATTTGTATGATACAGTAGGGGAGGGTTTGGTCCCCTGGGGTCTGTAAGTGTGCAAGAGTGCGGGGGTTTTGGTTGGGGGGGCCCCAAAATCGGGTTTCCCGTCTTATGTTTTCCCTTCTTTATCTTATTCTTGGGGGGGTTTTTTTTAGGGGGGGGGGGGGGGGGGGTGGGGGGGGGGGGTTTTATGCTTTAAGCGTTTGTTTTGGGGTGTGGTTGTTGTTTGTGGTTTTGAACGTGGGGCCTTTGCTGTGGGGGCATGTTTTTTGTATGAAAATTATTATAAATTTGATGGGGGTTGTTGTTTGGGGGGGGTGAGTGTGCCCAAAACTTTTCCATGTTTTTTTTTTTCCCTTATCCCATGGGGGGGGGGGTTTCGTTGCGCGGGGGTTGCGGGGGGTTTTCGCTGGTTTTGTATGCATGCTTTGTTTTTTTTTTGGGTTGGGTCTTGGTCGTTGCTGGAGCCCTTTTTACACTTTCCCCTTTGGTTGGGTGAAACCCTTTTTTGAAATGATTTTTCCCTATTTTAAAATGCTTTGAAGGGGTAAAATTTTGGGGGTTTACACGTCCCAAATTTGTTTTTTTCCCCGCCCGAAAGGGGCCTATGTAAAAAGCGGGGTCCCCTTTTTTTTTGGGGGGCTTTTGGTACCCGCCCCCCAATTTCCCAAGTGCCACACACACCCCGGTTTAACCCGTTGAAAAGATTGTATGATCCAGAAAGAGCAGGGTTTTTGGGGGCCCCCGGGGGTTTCGTTTAGTGTCCCAAGGGGTGGGGGTTTGGGCTAGGGGGCCCCCCGGGGAACCCCGGCGTTTCGGTCTATGTTTTCCTCTTTACCCTTTTTTCCCGGGTTTTGGGTTTGGGGGGGGTAGGGGGGGGGGGGGGTTTAGGGGGGGGGCATAAGGGGGGGGGGGGTCTTTGGGGGGTTTTTTTTTTGGGTGGTTTGTTACTTTTTCTTGTTTGGGGGTTTTTGGTGAACGTGGAAAATTGCTGTGGTTGCAGGGATATTGAAATGTTTTATTATTTTTTAAATGTGTTTTTTGTGGGGGAGTAAAGGGGGATGTCCCATTTGTACATTTTTTTTCTTTGGGCTTTTCCCGGGGGGGTTTGTGTTCTTTTATCCCGGCGCGTGCGTGCGTTCCCCCTGGTGTGTATGAAATGCGGGGGTTTTGTGTTTGTGGGTGTGTTGGGGGCCCTACACTTTTGCTGTGGTTTTATTTTATTGTTTATATATTACTTTTTTTGATGTTTTGTGGGGGGTCATTTTCGGGTAAAACTTTTTAACCGGTTTTTTTCCGCCAAACCCAGGGGCTTTTTTTGCAAGCGGGGGTGCCCCTTTTTCCGGGGGCTTTTGGGAAATCCCCAAAATTTCCCCCAAGTCCCCCCAACACATGGGTTTAAACTTTTTGTAAAATTGTATGAAATACGTAGACCCAGGGTCTTGGCGGGGGTCTGTAAGTGTGAAAGGGAGTGCGGGTGGGGGGGGCCCCAAAATCGGCGTTTTCGTCATTTTTTTTCCCTTTCTTTTTTCTTTTTTCCCTGGTTTGGTTGTGGGGGGGGGGGGGGGGGGGGGGGGGGGGGGTATGTTGGGGTGGGGGTTTGGAATGTTTAAAAGCGTTAGTGTTGGTGTTTTTTACGTCTGTTTGTGGTTTGGGGAAACGTGGGGCTTGCTGTGGTGCATGATATTGTATGATATTATTTTCATTTGATGTGTGTTGTGGGGGGGGGAAGTGATGTCCACCTTTTACCTTTTTTTTCTTTAGCCTTAAATGCATGGGGGGGGGTGTTTCGTTTTTAATGCGCGCGGGGTGGGCCCCTTTCCCCCGTTGCTTGGGTGTTTTATGCCGGGGGCGTTTTTTTTTTGGGTGGTTTTTTCCCTTGTGGGGGGAGACCCTTTTAACCACTTTGCTTTTGGTTTTATTTATTGTTTTTTTTATTACAAATTTATTTTTGTCTTTGTGGGGGTCTTTTTCGGGTTTTACACGGTCCCATGTTTTTTTTCCCCCCCCCCCAAAAACCTGGTATGTGAAAAAGGGGGGGGGTCGCCTTTTTCGGGGGGTTGTGGTATCGCCATTTTTCCCCTTTCCCAAACACACATCGGTAAAATTTGGGTAAAGTTTTTTATGCTTACATTTAGAGAGGGGTTTTTTGGTGCCCTGGGGGTCTGTAAGTGTAAAAAGGGGGTTTGCGGGGGGGCAGGGGGCCCAAAATCGGCGTTCCTTTCGCATTTGTTTTTTTTTTTTATTCTTTTTCGGGTTTTGGGTTGTAGGGGGGGGGGGGGGGGGGGGGGGGGGTATGGGGGGTGGGGGGGGGTTTTTTGGGGGGAAGGGGTATGGTGGGCTTTTTTTGGTTTTTTCGGGTGGTTGGTGGGGAGGTTTTCCCCGGAATTTTTTCTTTGGGAGGGGGGGTTGGTGTTTTGGGGGGGGCGGGTTTGGGGGGGGGTTTGCGGTTTTTTTTGGGGGGGGGTGTGCGGGGTTCAGGGGGGGTTTTGGTTTGGGTAGGTTTACAGGGGGGCGGGGGGGTTTTTGGGGGGCCGGGGTTGGGTAGGTAAGGGGGGGTGTTTTTGGGGGTGGTGGTTAAATTATTAAAATGGTTTTGGGTGTTTTAAGGTTAAGGGGGTTTTGGGGGGGAAACAAGAGGGTGGGGGGGGGGCCCCCTTTTTAGGTTTTTGGGGGTTTTGGGGTTTTAGGGGGGGGGGGGGGTTAAATTTTGAATAAGCGCTAGTTTTTTGGTGTGTAGTCGGTTTTGGGGCTTTGTAAACGTGGCAAGGGAACTGTGGTGCTTGTTATTGTAGGGATTATTATTATCATTTTGATGTGTTTTGGGTCGGGTGGTGGGGGTAAATGGTCCACACTGTTCCTTTGTTTCTTTAGCTTTGTGGGGGGGGTGTGTTCGTATGCGCGGTTTCGTGGGGTTCCCGGGGGTTTGGGGGTTCCCTGGTTTTTTTGGGGTTTTGTGCGGGTGTTTTGGAAAACCCTACCCCTTTGCTGGTGGTGTTTTCTTTATTGTTGATAATTACATTTGATGTCTTTTTTTGGGGGCCCATTTTCGGGTACCCCTTTGTACCAGGGTTTTTTTCCGGCCGAACTGGCTAGGTGCAAGGGGGTCGCCTTTTTCCCGGGGCTTTTGGTATCGCCCAAATTCCATTTCCCAACAAAAATCGGTAACGTTTTTTAAAGATTGTAGCATACAGTAGGGGCGGGGTTTCTTGGTGCCCTTTGGGGCTTTAAAGTGGGGGAAAGAGTGCGGGGGGAGGGGGGGGGGAAATCGGCTTTTTCGTCATTTTTTTTTTCCTCTTTATCTTTTTTCCGGGTTTTTGGTTTTTAGGGGGGGGGGGGGGGGTATTTTATAAGCCCCTAGTTTTTGGGTGTGTTACGTCTGTTTTGGGGTTTTGTAAAAACGTGGAAAATGCTGTGGTGCATGATTTTGGGATGTTTTTAATTATTTTTTTGATGTTTTGTTGTCGGGGGTGAGGATGTCCCCACCGGTACCATGTTTCTTTGTTATCTTTGGGGGGTTTTGTTTCGTTTTTTGGCCCCCGGCGGCATGCGTTGGGCGGGTGTGTATGCATGCGTGTTTTTGTTTTTTGGGGGTTTTGGCTGGGGGCCCCCTACATTTTGGGCCGGTGGTTTTACTTTATTGTTTGATTTTTCCTATTTGATGTTTTGTGGGGGCCCATTTTCGGGTTTTCCCACTGTCCCATTTTTTTTTCCGCGAACATGGCTATGTGAAAGCGGGGGTCGAAATTTTCGGGGCTGGGGGTATCCCCCCCCCCCCCCCCACAATTCCGTGCCACAAAACATGGGGTTAAACATTTGGGAAAGATTGTAGCATCCCGAAAGACCCGGGGTTCCTTGGTGGCCCTTTGGGGTCTGAAAAGGTGTGAAAGGTGCGGGGGGTTAGGGGCCCCAAAATCGGCGTTTTTTTTCAATATGTTTTCCTCTTTTATCTTTATTAAATTGGTTTGGTTTTTTTAGGGGGGGGGGGGGGGGGGGGTAAATGAAATAAGCGCTAGTGTTGGTGTGTAGTTGTTTGTGCGTGTGAACGTGGCAATGCGGGTTGGTGCCAGTTTATTGTATGATTTTATTCATCATTTGTTTGGTTGTTGTGGGGCCGGGTGAGTAAGGGCCCAAACACTTTTTACCATGTTTCTTTAGCTTTTTGTTTGGGGGGGGTGTGTTCGTATGCCCCGCGTGCGTGCGTTCGTTTGGTGTGTTGCTGCGTGTTTTTTTTGTTTGTGCGTGTGCGGGAAAGACCCTCCATTTTTGCTGTGGTTGTTTTTCCATTTTGTTTTGTTTTATTTACTTTTGTGTCTTTGTAGGGGTCTTTTTTTCGGGTTACACTGAACCTTGTTTTTTTCCCCCGGCCCGGGCTTTTTCCCCGCGGGGGGGTCCCCCTTTTTGGGGGTTTGGGGT
>JASPKP010005908.1:0-7500 GCA_030674155.1 Stramonita haemastoma | reverse complement strand
AGACATAAAAGATGACAATTCTCACCCACGCCAAATTTGGATGTGCTGGGCCTGACTTGTCAGGCGCTTAACGGCAGCGCAACGCACTTTCGCTCCTATGACAGACAATTGTTGCTGTCTGAGCATTCGACGACGACGACGAAGAAAATCTCACCATTGGTACATCTCGGAGTTCAAGCCGAGGAATGAAAAATAAAAATTGGGTTTAAAAAAAAAAAGGAAAAAGAAAAGAAGAAACTATTAGCCTATGTGCACTAGAGGTGACTTGCACACAGGACATGGTTTACTGTCTCATCCGAAAGACTATCACTCAGACCACCACCTAAGGTTTTGTGAATAAGGGGAAGCTTATGTATCATAATTATGGGAATCGAACCTGCGACTTTTTGTTTTTTTGATAGGTGTATAACCTCTATACCATAGTCATAATGATCTCGCTAGTGCTGCAAAGCTTTTTTCTGCGTTCGGATGACGAAAGATTAGGCAGAATTATTACCATTCCGTTTAGGTACGTCCATTTTTGCTTGGTTGTGAAAATCATTATTTTCAATAAATTATGCATTGTGCTGAGACACAGAGAGAGGAGAGAGAGAGAGAGAGAGAGAGAGAGAGAGAGAGAGAGGAGAGAGAGAGAGAGAGAGAGAGAGAGAGAGAGACAGACAGACAGACAGACAGACAGACAGACAGACAGACAGACAGACAGACAGACAGACAGAGACAGACAGACAGACAGACAGACAGACAGACAGA
The DNA here is from genome assembly GCA_030674155.1 of Stramonita haemastoma. NCBI lineage: Eukaryota > Metazoa > Mollusca > Gastropoda > Neogastropoda > Muricidae > Stramonita > Stramonita haemastoma. The sequence goes on along the minus strand of JASPKP010005908.1, from coordinate 6,750 downwards.
GACAACACACACACACACACACACACACACACACACACACACACACACACACACACACACACAACACCACACACACACACACACACATACACAGGTGGAAAAGCTTGACTTTGAAAACTGTAAACACCATTTTTATTTCAAGGTTAAAAATGAATCAGTTCTGTGGATATCTAAGGGAAAAAGGGATAGAGAGGACAGGGAGCAAAAGGACAAAAAGTATTTCATTAAAAGCAGAATACAATACACCAGCCATCAACCAGAACATCTTAGCCCACACGTTAAATCCTGCTCCGCTTTTAGTAAGAGTAGGTCATTGTGTGCCAGTGGGAACAGATGATAAGATTGACAAAGCTGCTTTACACACGGAGGAGCTAGATGTGTAAAAAAAAAAAAAAAAAAAAAAAAAAAAAAAAAAAGCACATGAGTGCTTAGTCCATTATCCTCGATATATATATAAAAAAAGAAATAAATAAAAAGAGAATAAAATAAATAAATAAAAATTTAAAAAATAAAATAATTTAAAAAAAAACAACAACAAATAAAACCCTAACTTTTTTTTTTCTTTACTTCACTTGCATACAAAACTCACTTTCCCGTTTGTCAATGTAGTCCTGCATGTACCCCAAAGAGAAAGGGGTGACGGGCTTCTCCACACCCACCCGGGTCTGGATTCGGGTGAGCTGGTCGCGATATTCCCGGGTAACCTTGGGCCAGGCCCTTCCCAGGCCTAGCAAGGCCTGACGCTTCATGTCCCTGATATGCTTTCGCACCAGCCAGCCTCGCGCGCGCCTCTGAATGACAGTGGCCGCTAGATCTCGCCTCTGGTTGAGGAGTTTCTGGTTGTGGTACGCTCTGCAGAAGATTGAAGGTAAAAAGGTAAAAGGTAAAGGTGTGTCCCATAACACTTAAAGGTTTTTTTTTTGTTTTTTTTTTAAAACAAGATATAGCGCTATATAAATTCCGTGTATTGTTGTTGTTGTTGTTGTTGTTGTTGTTGTTGTTGTTATTGTTATTGTTATTATCATTATTATTATTATTATTATTATTATTATTATTATTATTATTATTATTATTATTATTATTATTGTCGTCGTCGTCGTCGTCATCATCATTCTTATTATTGTTGTTATTGTTGTTGTTGTTGTTGTTATTATTATTATTATTATTATTATCATCATCATCATCATCATCATCATCATCATCATCATCATCATCATCATCATCATCATCATCATCATCATCATCGTCGTCGTTATTATCATCATCATCATCATCATCATCATCATCATCATCATCATTATTATTATTATTATTATTATTATTATTATTATTATTATTATTATTATTATTATTATCTTCTTCTTATTATTAAGAACACCTGTGAAGAACAACAAAACCGACTTTTCTCCGTGGGTGCTTGCATCCCACACCAGCTTGTCCCTAAAGGCTGTACTTATTGCCATGAGAACGTTATTAAATTCACCCTTTTCGTGTCCCATAACCTGTGTGATCGTAGGGGAGCGAGGCATCAGAAACCTCAGCTTCTCCAGGGGCCAGCATATTGAGGGCGTTGGCGCCAATCTCCTCTCCCTCGTTACTTTAACTTTCCTGACCCTAAAGAGGACAGGTACCCATTTTACAGCAGGGTGAACTGCAGGAACTGTACTGAAGCCAAGGCGCGCAAATGGTCACCCATCCAACTTTGTAACCACACTCAACACTGTTTAACATTGAATAGGGGAAAGCCAGCGCTCTGACCGCTGAGCTATCCCACCCCCATCTGCAGCACATAGATCTAAAATTACAATGCAACCCACCGAACACTGCCATGAGTTATGGGGTCTTCAACGCGCATATGTGATGTTCTGAATATGTATAAACAGTGATTCAGGTCAGACAAAAAAACAAACAAAGCTCTGTATGCAAAAAAGGCACTCTTTACTTGACTGGGGGGGGGGGGGGGGGGGGGGGGGGGGAAGCGAGCGCTCTGAGCACTGAGCTATCCCGCCCCACCCCCCCTAAGTATGTACTGCCACAAAAGTAATCGTCAATCTGAAAGGCTGCAGACTCACGCGAAGAGGTCGGCATGGGGTTTGTAGGGCTCTGGGGTGTTGGTTGTTCTGCTGCTGGTCACCTCATTTCTGCTGATCTCACTCACCCTGCTGCTCCTCTGAGACCCTCCTTCCATCCTGGGGCTGTCAGATGGGAATCATAGTTGTGTGGTAGCGTGTGTATGTATGTAAACACACATAATTATATGCATACAGACACACGCGCGTGCGTGCGCATATACACACGCGCGCGCGCTGGTGGACACACACGTGCATGCATACACAGACAGATATATATATATATACCCATACACACACAGATATATATATATATATATATATATTTACACCCATACACACACAGAATATATATATATATATATATATATATTTATATTTTATATATACATATATTGATATACTGGCACACGCATGTATATATATATAATATAATATAATATAATATAATATAATATAATTATATAATATAATATAATATAATATAATATAATAATAATATAATATAATATATATTATATATTATATATATATATATTTATATATATATATATATATATATATATATATATATATATATATATATATATATATATATATACTGGCACACGTATATATACCCACATGTGCCTACATTTCATTGTCTGTCTTTTGCTCTCTACCTCAAACAGACACACACACACACACACACACACACACACACACACACACACACACACACACAACACACACACACACACACACACACAACACACACACAACACACAGAAAGAGAGAGAGAGAGAGAGAGAGGAGAGAGAAGAGAGAGAGAGAAGAGAGAGTGAGAGAGAGAGGAGAGGAGAGAGGAGAGGATGGAGAGAGAGAGAGAGAGGAGAGAGAGAGAGAAGAGAGAGAGAGAGAGAACAAACATACAGAGACAGAGAGAGGGGGGGGGAAAGAGACAGACAGACAGACAGAGAGAACACACACACATACAGAGAGACAGAGACAGAGAAACACAGAGACACACAGAGAGAGCAGCAGAAGAAGAAGTAATCACAGAGAGAGAGGAGACAGAGACATACAAACAAAGAGAGACAGGAGGCAGATGGATAGACGACCAATGGCCAGACAGACATATGGGCACATCAATAAACTTTTAATTTATCAGTGTTTTCATTCAGTGTGCTCAGAATATTGCATATTGACTGCACCATGTCTTGTCTCTGAATTGAAAGGGGGTGTGGGGGGGGGGGGGGGGTGGAGGTGGAGAGGGATGAGTGATTCCCATGGTATCAACAAAACAACAAACATATCAACATTGATATGGTATCAACATAACTCTGGCAAATGTTTATCTAGCCTGTAATATGGGTTTCAAGTCTTGTATCCCTATAGTGTGTGTTTGTATAATTATTTAGTTAGAAAAAACATTTTGAGGGTCAGGGAATAAGCACTGGTTTGCTTTTTTATATGTAGTTCCAATGTATGCAGTTTTGTGAATACTGTCATCTGTTCCCACCTGCACACAATGGCCTGCTCTTCCAAAAAGGGGAAGGGGTTTTAACGTGTGCCAAGATGCTCTGCTGCATTTGCACAGGGGGACCTTGGTTAATAGTCTCATCAAAAGGACTTTTGGGGGGAGTGGAGTCAGCAGTGATGTGATTCTTAGTTCTGTATTCTTTAATTTTGAGGGTAATGGAATAAGCACTCATGTGCTTTTTTACACCAGTACCTATGTGTATGCAGTTTTGTCAATCTTGTCATCTGTTTCCACCACAGGATAGCCGACTCTTCCCAGAAACTCAGAACGGTTCAACGTGTGTGCAAGATGTTCTGTGTGCATTGGCACAGAGGACCTTGGTTAATAGTCTCATCAAAAGGACTTTTGGTGGTGGTGGAGTCAGCACTGATGTGATTCTTAGTTCTGTATTCTGCCATTTGAAGGGTAATGGAATAAGCACCCTTGTGCTTGTTTACATACAGTACCCATTTGTATGCATTTTATGTCAATTTTGTCATTCGTTCCTAACCAGCACACCATAGCTTACTCTTCCCAAAATTCAGAACAGGTTTTCACATGTGTGCAAGATGTTCTGTGTGGGTTGGCACAGGGGACCTCAGTTTATAGTCTCATCCAAGGACTTTTTTTTGGGGGGGTTTGTGTGGAGTGATGCACACAAGTGCACATGCACCTGAGTGAGTATGTGGTGTGTGTGTGTGTGTGTGTGTGTGTGTGTTTGTGTGGGTTGTGTGTGTGTGTGTGGTGTGGTGTGTGTGTGTGAGTGTGTGTGTGTGTGTGTGTGGTGTGTGTGTGTGCATGCGCACGTGTGTGAGGGGGGGGGGGGGGAGAGTTGTGGATGTCTGGTAGCTGTTTATTTGAGAATTCTGACCACTTAAAAAACACATCAGAGCTAACCACAATGGCAAAACCCCTAAAACATGGAAACCAAAATTCAAACATTCCCGCCTGCTGCTGCAGACACAAGTCTCTCAGTCAGCTGACTGACTCACGTGGCCATCTCGAGGCGCCAGAGGCGGAACTTGTTTTCCCACAGCCAATGAGAGTCCTGCTCTTCACGTGGCGAGGGGCGGGGGCTTCTCTTCCTCACTTCATACAGTTGTCCATAGCGGGGATTGGTCACATACTTTCTGGCTCTGTACTCTGCCCACTCCTCTTTGGGAAGGAAGGACTCGTAGACCATTTCTGTTGACATTGACAGGACACAGGGTTACTTTATTTATTTTGTTTAATTTATTTTATTTTATTTTATTTTATATTTTATTCTCTTATGTCAAGGATGATGGAATAAGCCTCATGTTGTTTTCTTTTTACATCCATTCCCCTGTGGGGGCAGGATAGCTAAGTGGTCAGAGGGCTCGCTTTCCCCCAGTCAAGGTTAAGCAGTGTGGAGTGTGGTTACCAGTTGGATGGGTGACCATTTGGGTGCTTTGGCTTCAGTACAGTTCCCCCAGTTCACCCAGCTGTAAATGGGTACCTGCCCTCTTTAGAATCAGGGAGGGCAAAGCAGTGAGGGAGAGGAGATGGGCACTACCCTCAACATGCTGGCCCTGGAGAAGCTGAGGTCTCTGATGCCTTGCTCCCTACGACCACCTAGGTTATGGGAAACCTTTACTTTTTAACTTACCCCTGTGTGCATGCAGTTTTGTCAATTTTGTCATCCATTCCAACCAGCATACAATGGCCTATTCTTTTAAAAAGTGGAAGGGTTTTTAGGTGGTGTGCAAGATGTTCTGCATGCATTCAGTCACAGGACCTTGGTTTATAGTCTCATCTTAAAGACTTTCAGGGAGAGTGGAGTCGGCACTGATGTTAACTCCTGAGGAAAAATCCTCTTAAACAGGATTCGAACCTGGGTCAGCAGATCATGAGGGCATTCACTCTGACCACTGGCTATCCTGTCCCTGGGGAATCAATGGTTGATGATGTCAATCAGTTTTAGTACTGGTCTAGAAAATGGTAAAAAAAAAGATGGTTTATACAGCCAAAAACTATTCTTATTTTCTACACACGCCCAGGCATGCACGCACGCATGCACGCACGCACGCACGCACACCAATACATACACACCACACACACACACACACCACACCACACACACACACCACATACACACACACACACACACACACACACACACAAACACACACACACACCCACACACACACACACACACACACACACACACATTCTTAAAGTGGAACGACATTAAACTGAAGACAACGACTATACTACTACTACTACTATACTACTACTACTACTATACTACTACTACTATACTACTACTACTACTACTTCTACTTCTATTCTGCTTCTAGTCTACTACTACTACTTCTAACTCTACTACTACTATACTACTACTACTTACTACTACTACTACTACTACTACCACCGCCACCACCACCACCACCACCACCACCACCACTACTATTACTACTATACTACTACTACTACTACTACTACTATTTCTACTACTTCTTCTTCTTCTTTTCTTCTTTCTTCTTCTTTTACCACCACCACCCCACACCACTATACTACTCTACTATACTATACTACTATACTACTACTACTATACTACTACTACTATCTTCTTCTTCTTCTTCTTCTTTTACCACCACCACACCACCACCACCACTACTACTACTACTACTACTACTACTACTACTACTATACTACTACTACTAGTACTAGTACTACTACTACTACTACTACTATACTACTACTATACTATACTACTACACAGAGTTTCTCTTTCTATCCTTCACTTTTTCTAAACCCCCCCCCCCCCCCCCCCCCCTCCTATCTTTCTCTCTTTCTTTCTTTCCTTTCTTCTTTTTCTCTTCCTTTCTTCCTTCCTTCTTCGTCAACCCCAAACTTACCGAAATCATCAGAGCGTGCAGCTGCTTTGGGCACCTTCTCTGTCCAAGGACGGCTTCGTGTGCTGCGCTGGTTTCTGCGAGTGCTCAGGGGGTCAGGGACACACGAACTGTGGGCGGGGGCGAGTTGGAGGATGTGCGCTGGGTTTGATTCTTTCCAGGCTTCTGGCTTCCTTTGGGGACTGTGTGGGGGAGGGGGGGGATCATCAATGACAGATTTTTGAAAAAGGATTTTTTTCTAATATTTTTTATTTATTTTATACCACTTTATGTCACAGCACTTTACGGCTATTTTCTCACCCCA
>JASPKP010005907.1:0-7500 GCA_030674155.1 Stramonita haemastoma | reverse complement strand
AGGTGAGATAATGCAACATTAAATCCTAAAAGATATACGAGATTTATCACAGAGAGAGAGAGAGAGGAGAGAGAGAGAGAGAGAGAGGAGAAGAGAGGAGAGGGAGGGAGGGAGGGGGGAGAGAGGGGAGAGAGAGAAGGGGAGAGAGAGAGAGAGAGATGAGAGAGGAGGAGAGAGAGAGAGAGAGAGAGAGAGAGGAGAGAGAGAGAAGAGAGAGAGAGAGAGGAGAAGAGAGAGAGGGAGAGAGAGAGAGAGAGATTTTTGATTTATTCTTTTCTTTCTATCGAGGATAATGGGGAAAGCACTCTTTGTGCTTTTTTTACATCCAGTCCCCGTGTGTATGCGTTTTGTAAATGTCATCTGTTCCCACCGGCACACGATGGCCTACTCTTTACAAAAAGCGGAACAGGATTTAACGTGTGGCGCAAGATGTTCTGCGTGCGTTCGCACACGGGGCCTCGGTTTAAAAGTCTCATCCGAAGGACTTGTGGGAGAGTGGAGTCAGCACTGAGAGAGAGAGAGAGAGAGAGATTCAATGATTCAAATGATTCAAATGTTTAATGTGCTTGGCCATAGGCATACATACACATTGTGGGAGGGTAGGGGTTGGGTCGCCATTAATATAATTTATAACACTGAAATGTAAACATATTCCCAATCAACATACAAAGGTACCACACATTTTTGGTTGTACAAAAAAGCATTTAGATACTCCAAATCACAACATTTCTGTTAAATAACAGCAACAAAAACAACACCAAATAATACCATAAATAAAAAGACAATCGCTGGGCAAACCTCATTTTAACTTCCGAAAAGGCTGGGGGGGGGGGGGGTGGGAGTGTCAAAACTGAAGATGAACTAACTTTCACAAATTGCCTGTCTTCTTTTAATGGCATGAAATACATATTTACCAACATTGGCGGACAGAGCTCTTCACTCTTTCCAGCTAGCAGTCTTGTCAGCGGTAAATAAGAAAATCTTGAAGGAACTTTTCTCTCATATCATTATATAATGGACAAGAAGTAAAGAAATGTTTGTTCATTTTCTTCTTGATAACCACATGCACATTGCTTTTTCATCGGATTTTCACTGTACCTATACATGTTGCAGTTTATTGTAACACGCCTAGCCTTATATGTGAGAAAGCGACCCTAAAACATACTATGTCAATGCATGCAGATATCTTTTCTTTGCCAAAGGAATCTTTAAAAGTTCTGTACATTTCATATCTACTCCCTTCACATATGGTCGATGACCATTCCTGCATGTATAAGCAACTAATCTTGTTTGAAAGCATTAATAAAAACTACGTACGTTACTGGTACCCTGATTTGTTCCATAAAACTGAAAACCTGTTTTACATAGAATGTCTTTATTATCTGTCACCCAGCATTTTTTTCCCCCGATCATCCAAAGACAACAACATCTGATAGCATTGTTTTGGAAGTCTGTCTGCTTCCATCTGCAGTATACGAAGCCAGTAACTTAACAGATCTGACTGTTGTGTTAATAAAAAGAGGATATCTTCCTAGCTCACCGTACACTAGTTTTATTCGGTGTTTTCAAAGGTACCCCCAGAATATCGCTGCAAGCTAAGAGGTGTACTTTTTCAAGGTTATCTAGTCATTAATTCCCCAGACTTCCGAGGAATACATCAATTGGACTGAACTTTTGCGTCCAAATACTTGAAAAAAGTTTTTTGTGTATTTCTTTGCATTTTGAATAGGCTTACTTAAGATATGCACTGCTCTTTTTCCTTTATGACAAAACGCAGTTCCAATTTACAGCTTAGTCTTGAGTAAATGTGAATCCGAGTAGTTAAACATTTACCTTCCACAAGATCACATCATAAAACCATTTTTTCATTTTTTATGGGTGTCCACCTTTTCTAAAAACCATAACCTTAGTCCCTTTATTAACTTAAGCTTTATTTTTCACAACAAGTCTTTAAATGGTTTAATTGAGTCGCGTCCTCTTGGAGGGGGTTGATAACAAAAACAACGTTTCCGCAAATAATAGAATAAACAATTCTGTCACAGTTGGGAAAGCTGAATACCAGAACACCAACTTCATTAAATATCTGACTAAATTATTTTAAACGTGAAAAAAGGGTAGGACTAAAACACAGCCTTGGCGAACTCCTGTAGGACAATGAAAAAAGTCGGAATATTCGTTATTAATTCTGAACACAATTGAAGGAGCTAACAACTTTGAGGGGCAAAAGAACTTCCCTCTACCCCTTCATTAATAAAGCTTCAAGTATTTTGGTGTGTACAAGTCAAACGCTTTTTTAATATCAATAAAGTACATCAGTTTTCTTTTCCCGCTATTAAGACATTTTGTAAACAAATACAATTTAAAGATAGGAACCCGGGAACGTTCTCCTAAAACCCCTGGTTTTCCACAATGCTATGCGTGTCTTCCAACCCACAATACATCGTGTGTGAGAATTGAGTTAAATTTCATAAACTAATAATGAAACACCTTGTAATTGTCTGGGTGTCTGCTTACCCTTCTTGAAGAGGAACTACAATTGCTTTTCCCATTCTTTGGGATAAAACCGTGACGAATATTGATTAAAGAATTTTTTAAAAATTTTTCACAATTCCATTACCCAAGCCTTTAACATCTCTCTGAACACCACTATTCCTGGAGCTTTGCCACATTTCGTTTTTTTAATGCACGTTCAATTCTTCTTTTAGATGGGCATTTCAGTACAGATCTATGTCTTCTTCCAAACTACTATCTAAATCAGCTTTATCTATGGGCGTATTTTCCATATTGTGCACGTTTTGAAGTGTTCATCCACCTTTCAAGGTTTTATTCTATCACTGATGCCAATACTTTCACTCCCCCAATTTTTTTAGTTCTTTCCAAAAGAGTGAATCGTTGCTTTTCTTTGTCAACAAATCAGAAGATCTCTCCAACCATTTCTTCTTTGTTTTAGCAACAGTTTATACTGTTTTTTCCCTTTAAATACGTTTTCCCTGTCAAAATCCTTCCCCCGTTCTTCTAAATGTCTTAACTGCTTTTTGTTTGTTGTTTTGCTCTGCGACACTCGCTCAAACCAAGGTGATCGCCTATGCTTCTTACCAAGATTATACGCTTTAACCATGCACTTATTGCCGTTAAAAGCCATCAACAAATACTCAAGGGTTGTCTACACTTTTATGCATGAAATAGCCCTTCTATCTTAATTCTGATAGCATTTTCATTAAATTGCCTTTTTGAAATCCCCTCCTTTTCTTTTTCCCCAAAAAGATTTTCTCCCTCACATCGATTTCTTTCTTCCTTGTCAGCATCCAACATTGTTCCTCATGTTCGTTTTTACAGAGCTTAACAACTAATTTACAGGGGGGAAATGGTCCGAGCATTGCACTAGCACTTTCAAATGTTCTATTCCACACGAAAAAAACCACAAGAAATAAAATAATCAACAACACTACACCTAGCTACCAAATGGGAACTGCCATCATAACCATAATCAGACATCCATCAAATTGCACAATCATCCTTACAAAACTCAAAAAGTTTTTACCAAAAAATTTTAAAATTTTTTGTCCGGTTTTCTAGAAAGAAAAAAAAAATTTGTGTTTTTCAATCAAAAGGCTAATGTCCCTCAAACCCAAGTCATCTTTTTTGGAAGCAGTTCGGCATTAAAGTCACCACACACCACAGATAAAATATCAGGTTTCATAAAGGTCTATAACACATTTATCTCTAATTCCAATCCATAACCATTGTCTTTTTGCTCCAAAATGGGAGCTATGGGGAATGTACAGAATTAAATAACATCTTTCTTTGTGTTCAAAAAACCCCTTTTTCAATTTCAATATAACAACATTTTTCAATTTCGGTATGAATTCTTTTTACATACTAGAGTAACATTTCCTCACAAGAACCGCTACACCTCCAGAGGTTTCCGGTTTAGTTACTTTGTACTTTAGAAATATAGCTGTTAAATTTTTGAAAATGTCGTATCTAGATTACCAGAAAGAAACGTTTCTGTTAAGGAAACAAAACAATGTGTGGACAAAATTTAACAAAATCGGGTCCTTCTAACTTTAATTAACCCACACACTTGTACATAAAAATGTTACTTCACTATTTTACTTTTACTTTTTTGAGGCATGTTTTTATTCATTATGGTTTAGAAGCCATATTTCTTCATTTTTGTTCTAGGTATGAGCCCGGCCAAACCCCTATTATTCCCCCCAGGAAGGGGCCCAGAGTCATTCCCTGTTTCCATGACTACACTGTCACTACGCCTTGTTTGGCCCCGCCTAAAAGCATCATGATTGCTTTGGCTAAGTGTTCTTTTCGCTTGCTGCCAGAGGAATGCCCCTGTTGTTATCTGATTTCACTTCTTCCTCACTTTCCTCCGTCTTCGTGAGAACGTGACCTGGCAGGCTGGGGAATTTTGGACCCCCGCGACTCCCCCTTTGGCTGGCCCAAACATCCCTTCCGCCTCCTGTTGTTCCCTGTAGAAGAGCCCCTTTTGATACTGGTTCCCCCATCCCTTTTCAGTCCCTGTGTGCCATGTCTTTGTCAGCTATTTGACCAAGTCACTTCATGCTGGTAACGTTGCATTGTTTAAATCATGTTATAAACCTTTGTCTTGTTCAATATAGTTCTCTATCAGTAGTTACTTTGCCGTAGTGTTTGTCATTTTGTTGAATGATTTTATTTCCCTTATGTCTGTTTGTTTGTCCTCAGTTGCCCAACTCTCTGTTTTCTGTATCTCTTGTGTCTGTGTCATATCATTGTCCCTCTTTTATTTGTTGCATACCAGCAGAATGTGTACTACTGGCACACAAGCATTTCACTGGATGTGTCCTGTAGATGTCAGAGTTGCGACGTGTCCTCCTGCCCCTTCCCCCTGTCCTGCTGATTGTTGCTTACTCCCCCTGTCTGGGGCCTCCTGTGGGGGTTTGGGCATCGAGCGGTGCCTGGCTGTAAGTCTGGTGTCCTGAGCCACTGGCAGTCTGTCAGCAGCGTGCTGGTAGCCATCGTGAAGCTTCTTCTGCTCGTTGTCTTCTTTGGACGTGGTCACCACTGGGCACGTGCTGACAGATAGGATTGCCATTTGACCCCTCGAATCCAGTTTCCAGTCCCTAAATCGTGACGTTGATCTCCCTGTGCTTCCTTACGTTGTTTTCTCTCTGTCCATTCCTCCTGATATTCTCCATATGGAAGTTGAGTATCATGGGATGACCATTTTGATCATGATGGTAGTTTCGGATTCTCCTGGTTGTGCATCTCAACGTGGTCTTCATGGCGATCACTGTTTGTTCTCTCCTGAAATGGTACCTTGAAACGTAGTTGTCCACCTCTTCCCTCTGACTTTTACGACTCCCGTGATTTCTGCCATGGCTACGATTTCCGTATGCCCCTCTCTGTGACGTCCTGTAATAATTATTCTTCTTCCTTGAAGTTCAGGCCAGTCTTCATCATAGCTGTCTTCTGAATCTCGCCGATCTGGAAATCGTGATCTGGCGATATCTGTCCTTATCAATGACCTGTAATTTTCCATGTCTGTAAAACGCAGTTTTTCCCTGCTGCTGTAGAAGTCCAATAGTTGCCTCTGCCTTGTTGTTAAATCAGAAGTCACTCTGATGTTTTCACTTCTAAGTGAGTCTCGCAGTTCTCTGTCCCTCAGTATTTCCATTTGTCCCCCCACCTCTGAAACTGGAACAATTAAGTGGGCGGGCTTCTTCATCACTTTGTCTTCTTCCTCCTACACGGAATGCCCTCTTTATATCCCAGTGAGTCCACGTACGTGTGGAATGCACTGACAAATGTCTAGGATTTATCTTCGCTTGTTGTTCCGTATCTTCCTGAAGGTTCATAGATTCCAAAGAATTTCAGGTTGAAAGTTTTCGTTTCTGTTTCTGTCTGTTTCAGCTACCTGCTCCAGCGTATCCAGTCCTCTGTAGTATTGAACTGCAGTCTTCTTGCAGGTTTGAATGTCTTCTGCCCCTTGACTTGCAAACTGTTTTCAGCTTGTTGACATCATAGACCATCTGACGGAGTGTGCGTCTAGATTGTCAAACATTGTTTTCAAGTAGCGTTGATAGAGGCTGTGTGAGACTGCAAGCAATGTAAGCATCTGTCCCTAAACGCCAGTCCATGACTTTAAATACAGTATTATACTGTGCCTCAGGTCCAGTTGTCGACATAATGGCGATGTATACAACTAATATGTAAATACTTTGGTAGAAAGGGAAATCTTCCCTGGATCCGCAGCTAGATTTTTTCCAAGTCCAAAAATTTCAAAGGCTGATTTCAATTCATTTGCTTGCAGAGAGAGCCAAAAAAGTGCGACCGCTCGCCACGAAGTCAGTTCATCGAATCGAGAGAGAGAGAGAGAGAGAGAGAGAGAGAGAGAGAGAAGAGAAGAGGAGAGAGAGAGAGAGAGAGAGAGAGAGAGAGAGAGAGAGAGAGAGAGGAGAGAGAGAGATTTGATTTGATTTGATTTGATTTGATCTGATTATTCTTTTATATCCAGGATAAGGGATAAAGCACTCATTGTGCTTTTTTTTTCATCCAGTCTCCGTGTGTCTGCAGTTCTGCAAATGTCATCTGTTCCCACCGGCGCGGCTTACGATGGCCTACTCTTACAAAAGCGGAACAGGATTTAACGTGTGTGCAAGATGTTCTGCGTGCGAGAGAAGAGAGAAGAGAGAGAGAGAGAGAGAGAGGAGAGAGAGAGAAGAGGAGAAGAGAGAGAGAGAGAGAGAGAGAGAGAGAGAATAACTCTGAAAAAACAAAAATATGTTGAACAAAACCAGACAGAAGGGTTGGGTTTTTCAGAAAGGGATTGGAAAATAAGGGGAGACAATAAAAAAAATTATCCTTTAAAAAAAAGTGAAAAAATAACAATCAAAAACGAGAGGGGGGCAGAAAACAAACTTACAACAACAAAAGTAACCAAAAAAAAAAAAAACCATAGCAAAACAGAACACTAACAAAACAAAAACTCTATCAGCTGGAGAAAAAAGAGAGCAAAAAAGATAGCAAAAAAAAAAAAAAACCCAACAGAAACCAAGAGATTGTTTTGTGATCGACACAGAGCAAACTCAATGAAAAATTACTAACAAGAAGAGGAATGGGGAAGAAGAGACAAACAAAATAAAACTGGGAGAAAAAAAATAAAAGAATAGCACAGTCCATAGAAAACAACAGAAACAAAAAAAAATCCTTGGATAAGATTTTTTTTAAATCTTAATTGGTATTCGTATAACAAAATCTTTAATGAATAGTTCTTTAGAAATTTGTTATATTTTTAAGTCATACCAGCATTTGCTATGTATTTACTTGTTGTTATCACTGTTTAGCCCAAATCTATGTACTGTATACATTATTAAAAAAAGACGCCCATTTTACTGCACACATCCATCAACAACTAGACCCCCCCTTCCCTTCCATCGTCTAATATCACTTTGAGGAAGAGACGTAAAATCGAAGCAACAACAACACACAACAACAGAAACATAA
>JASPKP010005906.1:0-15047 GCA_030674155.1 Stramonita haemastoma | reverse complement strand
TCTGGGGAACTCTGCCCCATCACGACTTCCCCGTAAGTAATGAGACAATAATGATGATGATGATATGAGATGAGATGATGGGGGAAAGATGAGAGATGATGTGATAAATAATTTTTTAAAAATATTATCTAGAATTCTATAGCACTTTCCTGTAAAAAAAATAAAAGCCTTCATTCAACCTATATGATACATGCAACTGATCCGGCTTGACAAAAAAAAAACCTCTTTTCATTCGTTCCCCTCTCTCCCCTTCTCTCCCCTTTCCTTCTCTCTCTTTTCCTCTCTCTCTCTCTTTTCCTCTCTCTCTCCTCTCTCCTCTCTCCTTTTCCTCTCTCCTTCCCCCTCCTTGTGTCCCCTCGTCTTTGTTTCTCTCCCCAAAAAAAAAAAATAAAGATAAAATAAGATAAAATAGATGGGAGTTGCAGTGTTGGGTCGGGCTGCTTTTCAAACATCCCAATGCATCTGTAAAGGGGTGACTCTTCACTTCACTGGGGGGCCCCAGTCTTTCCCAGGGCCCTTGAGTCAGGGCTGGCAATTGAAAGAAGAAAAAAGGAATAAAGAACCCCCTTTCATCTGCTTTGTGGGATTTGGAAACCCATGCCCCAAAAACCCCAAAATCCGGGTTGCTCCTAGCTGGCTGTTGTTTTATCTTTTTCACACACACACACACCACACACACACACACACCACACAACACACACACACACACCCCAACAAACCCAAAATAAAATATATATATATAATATTATATATATTATATATATATATATATTATATACGTTTAGTTCTAAGGTTTCCTGATATCTTTTTTTTCTTTCTAAAGTCTGGGAATTGTGTTTGTTTGACTGACCAGGGACAACAAGAGCCAGAATAGTCCAAGTCTGGCTCATCAGTCACCGAATGAGGGGAAGCATCACCTGTGCCAGCCTCCACACACCAGAACAGCTTCAGTCAGGTCAGCAGCTATCCATCAGTCACAGAATGAGGGGAAGCATCACAGCTGTAAGTTCTATGCACCTGCCTGCATGAAGCAGAAACGAGACCCAGGTTAGAAAATATTACTTTAAATTTCATTTGTGGCCAACCATTTTAGTTTTTACTAAATGGCCTCTATCTCTCCTTGTTGATGGAAGAGATAAACATAGGTAAATCAAGGTCATTTCACTGTTTCTTTCTGTGATTGTGAGCATTTTTGCAAAGTGATTCATCAACTTAGAAAGACTTTCAAATAATCTTGAAAATGAAATTAAAATTTTGTACTGGTTTCGAGTTTGTTCTGAAATATTGAAACAAATAAATTTGAACTCGTAATGTAATTATGAGCTATTCTCGATATAAAAGTAATAAATAAATAAATAAGTAAATAGATAAATGAATAAAAAAAAAATTAAAAAATAGATAAGTACATAATTGGGCATTATGGTACACATTACAAATAATAATCCTTAATTCGGTCTCTTTTGAAGTAACTTGGTCAGGAGTCTGTCATGTTTGTCCAAGAAAACCAGCAAAATTTTCAGTGTTACTGATTGGGACTGCCTTGCTTTCAGGGGCTGTGGGACTGGAACCAGGGACCCCGTGTGCAGTGGCCGCCATCATGAACTGGGGTCCTTTGTGGAAGAGTGGTAATGATGTGGTTTAAAGAAAAGTATACTAAGTCTTTGTTGTCATTGGGCTGTAAAAGCCAAAGGCCTTTTTTATTTTTTTATTTATTTTTTTATTTTTTTTAATACTAATTAATTGCCTGTTTCCCTCATTGTTGACGAAAAAGATAGCCATGATTATGTAAATCAAGGGCATTTAACTTTTTTTTCTGTGTTTGTGAACATTTTGCAAATTGATTCATTGACTTAAAAAGACTGCTTTTAAATAGTTTTGAAAATTAAATGTAACATTATATACTAGTTTCGTGTTTGTTTTGAAATATTGAAACAATGAAATTTGCACTCATTAAATAATATATTCCTTATTTCAGTTTCTTTTTAAGTAACTTGGTCAGGAGTCTGTCATGTTTGTCCAAGAAAACCAGCAAAATTTTCAGTGGTAATGATTGGGACTGCTTTGCTTTCAGGGGTTGTGGGACTGGAACCAAGGACCCCGTGTGCAGTGGCCACCATCATGAACTGCAGTCCTTTGTGGAAGAGTGGTAATGCTGTGGTTTAAAGACAGGTATGAAAAACTCTTTGTTGTCATTGGGCTGGAAAGCCAAATATAGAATGTATTTTCGGTGAATACGATTTTGTTTTTCAAAGCGTTATTCAAGTTTAAGCATATGAAGTGAATCTGAAAATATGATAGTCTTTAAAAAGTACTTATGAAGGTTTATCTTCCCCCAAATTGAAGACTAAATCCTTTTAGATTTGAACTAGTAAAGCAGAACAGGAAATGAGACAAGTCTTTTTCAGCTGATAAAGCGACATTGAAGTCTTGTGAATCTATTGTTTAAGGGATAACATGAAATCTGGTTTAGGCTAGTAGATCTGTGAACATTTCCCTGTCACTGACATTTCTTCACTGCTTTCAGGAGCTCCAGGACTGGAATCAAGTGCCCAAGAACAGACACGCCATCCGGCACAGCATGTCAGTTACCAGGACGTGACGAGGTAACATCAAATTCCATCTGTTCCTTTTCTGGCCCAGGCCAAAGCTTTGTCAGTTATTGATGTGAGCTAAGGGCCAAGGTCTCGACTGACATGATGTTAGATTTTAAATGGTGTGTCGAAGTTGTCTTCAGCCGGACAAGCTCGTAGCGAAGAATCCTGCACTCTAAAGAGAAAAATCCTCTGAAGTTGGAGTATGGCTGCCTTCATGGCGAAGTACTCGAAAAGTCATACACGCAAACTCCTCATCCAGAATGTACTTAACAATCTGACAGTGACGTATGGTATTGTAACTGCTCTCCAGCTGGTAATATGATGTGATGTAATGTAATGTAACATAATGTAACAATCTGACAGTGACGTATGGTATTGTAACTGCTCTCCAGCTGGTAATATGATGTAATGATGTATGTAACAATCTGACAGTGACGTATGGTATTGTAACTGCTTTCCAGCTGGTAATATAATGTAATGTAACATAATGTAACAATCTGACAGTGACGTATGGTATTCTGACTCCTCTGCAGCTGGTAATAGAATGTAACAATCTGACAGTGACATAAAGGGTATTCTGACTCCTCTCCAGCTGGTATTATGCTTTGTAAGAAATAGCAGTAAATAAATAAATAAAAATGAATAAATAATAAACACGACACCTGTGTGCTTTGAGAAGTAAATTATCAGCATAATCCTGAAAACTGATTTATATTTTACATTGTCAAGCAGGAGACTTTGGCTTGACCTTTAACACTGTCAGTCAACAAGCCCCATCAGTGTGTGATGAAAGGTAAGAAAAAAATCACAGGACGCCAGGTTTGTGTGAGCAGTGCAATGCAGTGCATGGTTTGGTTTATGTTGATGCCACTTTCAGCAGTGCCTAGGCTGCAGCATAGGATGAGCTGCAAGAAGTCAAGTTTCTAGAAGGACAAAAGTTTGAGGCTTATGGTTAACGAGTTACCTGTAGCTGAAAACGACCAAGGTCGTAAAGTAGCACAAATCAGTATCACTGGCCAAACAACCATTTCCCAAACTTTTGTTTTTGAATAGTTTCCATTCCAAATCAGTATCACTGGCCCAGCAGACAACCATTTCCCAAACTTTTTTTTTTCAATTTCCATCGGCATAAAAACATGTAAAATGGTCACATAGGCAAAATCTCATCTCAAATAAACCTCGGAGCTCTAACCAAAGAATAACAAAAACGAAAAATAAATGCAGTGAATGATGATAATGATGATTGTGACGTGTGTTCTGGCAGGAAGGTGAGGACACCAACCATCCAAGACTTCGCCGTCGCTGCACAAGACTTCGCCGTCGCCGTCGCCGCAGAAGACATCGCCGTCGCCGCAGAAGACATTGCTGTCACCGCAGAGGCCTGATCTGATTAATGATAGTCTGATTTAAAGTTTTGTTGCCTGATTTGTATTTTAAATGACAAGTGTTTGAGAGAGGAGAGTTGTTATTTTGTAGTACATTGCTGAAAATGGTGGTAGATTTTTAATCATTATACTGGTTTTCCTCCTTTATCTTTCTTGTAACTTGATGACAATTATTTTAACGCTTCCCTTCCCCTTGTTTAAAAGCATTTTCTTCATGAATGGAACAAATGAGAGATGGGGCGGGATAGCTCAGTAGTCAGAGCAGTCGCTTTCCCCCAGCCAATGTTAAGCAGCGTCGAGCGTGGTTGCCACCTGGATGGGTGACCATTTGCGCACCTTGGTTTCAGTACAGTCCCCAGTTCACCCAGCTGTCAATGGGTACCTGCCCACTTTAGGGTTAGGGAAGGTAAAGCAGCAAGGGAGAGGAGATGGGCACCGCCCTCAATATGCTGGCCCCTAGAGAAGCTGAGGTCTCTGATGCCTCGCTCCCCTACGACCACACAGGTTATGGGACACCTTTACCTTTTACCTTTACTATTACAGTATTGTGAAGCAATTGATGTGGTGATCTGCCTCTGGTTATCTTTCCATGATTTTACTGCAGTGTACACATCTATAGTGTCCAGTTAGAGGGTGCTGTGTGTGTATGAATGTAACTCTGTGTGTGTGTGTGTGTGTGTGTGTGTGTGTGTGTGTATGTGTGTATGTGACTGTGTGTGTGTGACTCTGTGTGTGTGACTCTGTGTGTGTGTGACTGTGTGTGACTCTCTGTGTGTGTGTGACTGTGTGTGTGTGTGACTCTGTGTGTGTGTGTGTGTGAATCTGTGTGTGTGTGACTCTGTGTGTGTGTGCATGTGTGTGTGTGTGTGTGTGTGTGTGTGTGTGTGTGTGTGTGTTATCAAAGGAGGGGACATGGGTTATATTCTGGGAAAAGGGTGTAAGGAGGAGGGGTTAGGACACAAGTGGGGATCAGTGGGGATAGAAAAGAGAGGGACTGATGGGATACTTTTTCCGCAAGGCTACATTTTAAATGTTTTGGCCGTAATTTTTGTTTTAATCACATGGGTTTTTCGGGGGGGGGGGGGGGGGGTTGTTGTTTTTTGGGGGGTGTGTTAATTATTTTTTTTACATGGATATATCGCTGTGAGTTTCTGGGTTTGACTCTCAGCCCTACACTTTCTTTCTAGTTTGACGTGAAAATCAAATTACATATTAAAAAAAAATCACAACAAATCCCATGACAGTTGAAAATCGAAAAGAGCAGGGCGGTACCTCTGACTGTCCTGGCAAAATTGGGAGGTCGATTTCTCAACTACATCCCTAAAGTTGGAATGCCGCTACCTAAATGGTTGGGCTAAGCTGCATACGCTACAAACAAAATCCATCGCGGGTAAAGTTTGAAGCTCCAGCCGAGGAACAAAAACAAAAGAGAAATTGTGTTCCAAAGTCTTTGGCCTGAGACGGCTTTGATGGCAGCAGAGCTGGATATTTGGGATTCAAAATCCAAACAAAATCGAAAGTACAACAAAGATTTAGCAGTTGATAGGACCAGCAGAGCCTTAACAGTTGAGAGGACCAGTCATTTTGAAAGACAATTTCGAATAGAGCTCCACATCCTTGTGTCTACAGCTAAGTACCGTCAGTTCTATCTGCTGCTGTGTCCACATGCTTTTTGACAAGACAGACCAGCCAACAGACCCACACCCCTTCCTCTTTTTGCATTCCCCTTTTTGCATGCTTCCTTCCCCCTTTTTGCATGCTTCCTTCCCCTTTTTGCATGCTTCCTTCCCCTTTTTGCATGCTTCCTTCCCCTTTTTGCATGCTAACTGTTCATACTAATCCTCCTAACCTGTACACTAACCCTGGCCCCTCATGTGGACACAAAAGGCAGGTAGATGACATGTTACTAGCTGACACAATGGCAAAATTTTGAGTTTTGAGGGTTGGGGTGGTGGTAGAATTTTAGGGAAAGGGGTGCTAGGATGGAGGGTGGGGATGGGGGGGGGGGGGTGAAGTAGGCAGTTAGGGCTGTGGGAGTGGGGGAAGAGGTATAACTGAGCCTGTGCGTGTGTGTGTGTGAGTGAGTGTGTGTGTTTAAGAGTGTGTGTGTGTGTGCGTGTGTGTTTAAGTGTGTATGTGTTTGTGTCTGTCTGTGTGTCTGTGTGTGACTGTGGGTGTGACTGGGGTGTGTGTGGGTAGATGTGTGGCTGTGACTGTGTGTCTGACTTTGTGTGATTGTGTGTGACTATGTGTGTGTGTCTCTGTGTGTGTGATTGTGTGTGTAACGGTGTGCGTGTGTGACTATGTGTGTGTGAATGTGTGTGTGACTGTGTGTGTGATTGTGTGTGTGAATGTGTGCGTGTGTGACTGTGTGTGATTGTTTGTGTGACTGTGTGTGTGTGTCTGTGCGTGTGTGTGTGGACTGTGTGTGTGTGTGACTCTGTGTGTGTGTGTATGTTTGTGTGTGTGTGTGTGTGTGTGGGTAATCACTTACACTTTCACACTCACTCACTCTCAGTCCCATGTCCCAAAGGACGTAGGGGGGACATGAGAGAAGACGCAACAGAGATCTTTTTCCATGCTTCACGATCCTGTGTGGCTAGTAGGAGGTGTTGCAGGGGTTGGGCGGTCCAGTCTTTGATGTTGTCAACCCATGATTTCTTTTGGCGGCCTCTTCTTCTCTTGCCCTCGACTGTTCCTTGCAGGATGGTTTTTGCTAGGGTGTTGTGTCTTGTGGTGTGACCAAACCACATCAGCTTTCTCCTCTTTATGGTGGAGAGCAAAGGCTCTTGGGGGCCCACACGCTTTTTGATTTCTTCTTTCACATAGTTATTGGTCTTGTGTTCTTTGTATGATATTTTGAGGAGTCTTCTGTGGCACTTGTTCTCGAATGCTTGGATTCTCCTCTCTAACTCTGCTGTCAGAGTCCATGATTCACAGCCATATAGGAGGATAGATATCACGAGGGATTTGTAAAGGTGGTATTTGGTGCAGAAGCTGATGTTGTTGCTTCTGATGATCTTCTCGAGTCTGACTAGAGCAGATGTTGCTGTTGCGATGCGAGCTTTCACTTCATTGTTTGATGTGCCATCTTTTGTTAGGATGGAGCCTAAGTATTTGAATTGGCTCACCTCTTCTAGTGTTTCTCCATTCATCTTTATTTCCGTGATGTCATTACTCGCGCTGTTGACCATGATCTTTGATTTCTCTGTACTGACCTCCATGCCATATGCGCTCGCTCGATCTGTTAAATTGTCTGTAAGGATTTGCAGTTCTTGTTTGCTGCTGCCCATGAGGTCAATGTCATCTGCAAATCTGAGGTTGCAAAGGGGTCTTCCACCAATGGAGAAGGAAGTGTGGTGGTTTTGCAGTGTCTCTGTCATGATGTTTTCGAGGAAGAGGTTGAAGAGTACAGGTGAGAGAAGGCAGCCCTGGCGAACCCCAACCGTGGTCTTGAAGAACTCGCCCACGTGATTATTCATAAAAACTGCACTTTCTGCGTTCTCGTACAGAGCTTTGATGACTTCAATTAGACAGCTGTCAATGTTGAAGTGCCTGAGTACTTGCCAGAGGCCGTCATGCCATACCCTGTCAAAGGCCTTTTTGAAGTCTATGAAATTGTGGTACAAGTCTTTTTGGTGTTGGAGATGCTTCTCTATCAGAATTCTCAGGTTGAAAATTTGTTCCATTGTGCTGCGTTTTGGTCTAAAGCCCGCTTGTTCTTCTGCCAGGAGTTTTTCCGCTTGGTTTTTCAGTCTGTTGAGGACTACCTGCAGCATGATCTTGCTAGGATGACTTATGAGACTGATGGTTCTGTAGTTCTGGCATTGTTTGAGGTTTCCTTTCTTTGGCAGGGGTATTACAAGAGACTGTGTCCATTCTTTTGGCCATTCTTTGGTGTCGTGGATCTTCTGACAAAGTTCTGTGAATCGCCTTGCTGTTTCATTCCCTCCATTTTTTATGAGTTCAGCTGGGATGTTATCGATTCCAGGGGACTTCCCCTTCTTCAATTGTCTAATAGCTGCATCTACTTCACACCTTAGTATTGGTGGGTCTTTATCTTGGTGTTCAGGGGGTTTGTCAGAAACTATGTTGGTATCTGGGCGTAGTGGGTAGTTGTACAATCCCTCACAGTATTCTGTCCAGCGTTGGAGGATGGCATTGTTTTCCGTTAAAAGATTTCCTTCTTTGTTTCAATAACAGAGGCTTTAGGCTGTGTGGTTTTCGTTAGTGCTTTCAAAGTGTCGTAAGCTGTTTTGCTGTTTCCCTTGGTCATTCCAGCTTCGATGTTGTTGCATTGTTCTTCTATCCACGCTTCTTTGGCTTCTCTCATCTTTTTCCTCACTTCTCTGTGGCTATCCATGTACTTCTTGTAAGCTTCTTGACTTGTGAACTTTTGTTTTTTAAGTTCTCTTCTTTTGTCGCAGAGGTCAAGAACCTCATTTGTCACCCAAGGTTGTTTCTTTGTTCTGCTTCTTCCTAATGTTTCTTCTGCTGCTGTCGTTAGCACTTCTTTGATGTTGTTGGCCAATGTGTCCACATCATTGTCGATGGCTGTGAGTGCGGCGAACTTTCCTCCAATGTTGGCTTGGAAGATCTCAACCACTGTTGGGTCTTTGAGTTTTTCCAGGTCGAATCTTATGCGTGGGCTTTTTGGCTGTTGTTTTGCTTTCAGTTTCAGCCTGATGGTGGTAAGTACAAGGTCGTGGTCACTGCCAATGTCAGCTCCTGGGAATGTTCTTGTGTTTGCCTTGTTTATGCTGGATTTGAATCTTTGGGGTGACAGAATGTAATCAATTTGATTATGAATCAGACCATTTGGTGAGTGCCAGGTTGATGTTCTGGATGGCTTGTGAGGGTGGAGTGTGTTAGCCAAAGTCAGTTTGTGCTTCTTTGCGAATTCCAGCAGCCGCTGTCCTCTGTCATTTGTTTCTCCCAGTCCAAATCGTCCTGTGGTTCCTGCCCAGGTGTCATAGGCATCAGGTCCCACCTTAGCATTCCAGTCGCCTTCCACAAGAAGGATGTCTTTTTTGGGGCGTTTTGGAGATGACGTTTTCAAGTTCTTCATAGAATTCTTCTATCTGATCGTCATCGTAGTCAGATGTTGGAGCATACACTTGGATGATGGTGAGATTCTGGGGTTTTGCAGAAACTCTGATTGAGATGAGTCTGCTGGATACTGGTGTGCAGCTGATGATGCTTGACACAATCTCTTTCCTGACAATAAAGCCTACTCCATGTTGATGTAGTTTTTCTTCTCCGCTGTACCATATTTTGTGGCCGTCTTGCGTGGTTGTTTCTCCAAAGCCAATCCATCTGACTTCCGCAAGCCCTACTATGTCCCATTTATACCTCTGTAATTCATGTGTAAGTTCCTGTACTCTTCCTGTTTGGTACAGAGTTCTTACATTCCATGTACCAATGGTTGTCCCTTTATCTGGAAGCTTTAGGGTTTGTTCTGCCCCAGTAGCACACTTGTCACTCCCACCCTGGAGACTTGCAGTGGGTAGCGCTGTCGTTGTTGATCCGGGCCTCGACCGATCCGGCATGTCTTTCTGTTTTGTTTTACTCATCATGTCCTTGCAGTGGGCTTGAGGAAGCTTGGTGGCGCCCATCTCCTCTCCAAGACTCCTACTGGTGGTTAAGAATGCACCAGCCCCTCACAACGTTTCGCCCGCCAGTAGAAGCGGTTACCGGGGTGTGGGTGGGTTAAGGACCCGGACCCAGAAGTGAGAGTTGAGTGCCAAGTGAGGACCAGTGCTCCTGTCCACACTTTGGATGGATGTTTTATTTATCCCTGATATTTTTGTCTGAAGATTGGAAAAGCTTTCTTGTTTGATTGTGAGACAAAACACCAGCTCAAAATGATATAGTTCTGTAGTAATCACAAAATTGACCAGAGCTTTTTAGTTTATACAGCAGGCAAATACCTACCGATCTATGTTGCAGATTTTATATTGTGTGTTTATGTAATGAAAAGATAAAGAAATTTGATGACATAGATTTGTAAATGACTGAGAAAAAAATTAAACTGCCATAGTGGTGGCCTTGAGTGACACAGAGTGTTATCTATTCATATATTCTTTTATATCGGGGATAATGGAATAAGCACTCGTGTGCTTTTTTTACATCCAGCCTCCGTGTGTATGCAGTTTTTGTGAATCTTGTCATCTGTTCCCACCGGCACAAGATGGCCAACCCTTACGAAAAGCAGAACAGGATTTAACATGTGTCGAGATGTTCTGTGTGCGTTGGCACATGGGCCTCGGTTTATAGTTTCAACCGAAGTGTGTGCACGCATGTGTCTGTACACATGTGCTCCTATCTTTGCTCAGGAATCACTCAGATCATTGAAAATAGGGGAAAAGACGGGAGAGATTGTTGGTGGGAAAAGCTTTTTTTCTTACCATTTTTTCCCTAAAAGGAATTGAATGTAAGAAATATTATTCATCTTTTTTTTCTTTTAAGTCTTGTATAAGAAGACATTAGGCTTCAGCTGACCTTGTACATTTGCCCCCTCCCCCCCCCCCCACAATTGTAATATAGTGTGGAAAGTGTGTAGGGAAAGGGGGTCTTCCTTTTTTAATCACATTAAATGTGCAAACAGAAACAAAGCTGTATCTGTGATTGCCTTTGATATTGGTAGTTTTGTGTGAATTAACATTAATTTGTGTAAAATGACATCTGTTGATGGCAGATCTGTGTATTGCTCTTCTAATAGAAGATTGAGGGCAGATTAAATAAAAAAAAACGTGTTGGTGTGAAATTTTTAAACCAACACGTTTTTTTGGTTTTATTCTTTTATATCAAATATAATGGATTAAGCACTCATGCGCTTTTTTTTTTACATCCGGTCCCCGTGTCTATGCAGTTTTTGTAGATCTTGTCATATGTTCTCACTGGCACACAATGGCCATCTCTTGGATTTAACGTGTGTGCAAGATGTTCTGTATGTGTTGGCACACGGGCCTGAATTTATAGTCTCATCCGAAGTGTGTACACACGTGTGTCTGCACACATGTGCTCCTATCTTTGCTCAAGAATCACTCAGATCTGTGAGAATAGGGGAAAAGATGAGATTGCTGGTGGAGAAAGCTTTTTTTTAAAATCCTTTTTATGAAAAGAAATTGAATGCAAGAAATAGTATTGTCCATCTTTTATTCCCTTTAAAGTCTTGTATAAGAAGAAATTAGGCGTAAGCTGACCTTTCATATTTGCAAAAAAACCCTGTAATATAGTGTGGAAAGTGTGTGGGGAAAGGGGGTCTTATTTTTTTAATCACATGAAATGTGCAAACAGAAACAAAGCTGTATCAGTGATTGCCTTTGACATTGTTAGTTTTGTGTGAATTGACATCAATTTGTTTAAAATGACATCAGTTGATGTTGATGGCAGATCTGTGTGTTGCTCTTCTGATGGAAGATTGAGGGCAGATTTTACACCAGCACCTGTGATTTTCTTTTATATCGAGGATAATGGAGTAAACACTCGTGTGCTTTTTTACATCTAGTCCCTGTGTTTATGCAATTGTGTAAATGTTGTCATCTGTTTTCACCTACACACAATGGCCTGCTACTACGAAAAGCGGAACAGGATTTAACGTGTGGGCAAGATGTTCTGTGTGCGTTTTGCACACGGGGCCTTGTTTACAGTCTCATCTGAAGGACTTTTGGGGACAATGGGGTTAGCACTGATTTTAACTCCAGGGGAAAGATCCCCTCGAACGGGAAACGTGTGTAGTCATATGTGCCTGTGTTTTGTTTTTGTTGTTGTTGCAAGGAAAGATACTGTAAACTGATAAGACAAATGTCAAAGCTGTCATGGATTGTGTGGAAAGTGTGTGGGGAGAGGAGCAGGGTTTACATTTCATTTAAGGTTAGACAGGGTCCAAAAGGGGCCAAAATCATGTTTTTTTAGAATTGACAATTGCTGGGTACATTTATGGAGATCTTCCTGTGTGAATGCAATGAATTCAGGTTGTACAATATGTCTGTAGAAACAGGCTACTGCTCATTGTTATAGATAAAAAGGTTTATGAATTTGAAATATTTAGTTTTGGCGACCATATTGGATTGTTTCTCTGGCAACAGTGGAGAAAACTGAGAAATTCTTGATTTTGAGGCTTTACAAGTGATGCCCTTTCAATACATGGCATAACTTTTACCATGGGCTTGTAAACAAAATTTTATCAGTTTTGAACCCCATGTCCTAGATCTAACTTAAATCCCTTCACAACAAAATATGAAAACAAAAATAAAAACCAACCCTGGTCTTGTGAGTGCTATTACATAACTTTTATGTTCCTTAAAATGACTGTAGATGATGTTGGGGGCAAATCTGTGTATATTGATTTGCTGCTGGAAGATTGATGGCAGATATTGCACAAACAGATCTGAAGAAAAATGAATGTCGGGATGTTTATGGTTTTAGTAGTGGTTAAGGAGACTAGATAGCTCAGTGGTCAGAAGTTCACCCTGCTGTAAATGGGTACCTGCCCTCTTTAGGGTCCGGGAAGGTAAAGCAGCGAGGGAGAGGAGATGGGCACCGCCTTCAATATACAGGCCCCTAGAGAAGCTGAGGTCTTTGATGCCTCGCTCCCCTACCACCGCCTAGGTTATGGAACACTTTTACCTTTACTTTTACTTTACTTTACCAGTGGATGAGGACAGTCTGTGTGCTTTTTTTTCAGTACTGGTTGTTTAAAATGTCGATTGAGGAGAAAATGTCTGCTATATAATGGTGAGCACGTGTGTGGAGAAGTTTTCTTTTTCTCTCTTTTTTTGTGTTTTTAAACAGCATTGTCAAATGAAAAACAAAACAGTGACTGTCATTGATCTTTGTATAAAAGAACTTCTAGTTTGTGTTGGTGGCAGATCTGTCCATTGATCTTCAGCTGGAAGATTGATAGCAGATTTTACAGCTACATGGAAATTGACAAGAAAAATGTAGCATGTTGTTTAATAGTGTAGAAGGTAGGCGTGTAGAGGTTTTGTTTTCTTCTTTTTATTTATTTTTAAATCACATAAAATTTAAAAACAAAAGGAAAACTGGTGCTGTGTGTGTTTTCTGTTTCCTTTTTTTATTGGTGGGGGGGGGGGGGGGGCGGTAATGAGATCAAAATTAATATTGGATAAAACGTGCCTGTGTGTTTTGTTTTGCCTTTTTCTTTTTAAATTATGCCATCCTTTTGATGTCAAGAAGAAATTGTAGAATGTTGTGTAATAGTTTAAAAAAGATGTGTGCAAAAGGTTTTTTTTCATTTTGTTTTAATTTGTTTTTAAATCACCTCGCATATGAAAACTGAAAGAAAGCTTGTGCTGTGATTGGCATTGCTATTCTGTGAACTGACTTTAGATGATGTTGGTGGCAGCTCTGTGTCAATACACTGCTGGAAGATTGATGGCAGCTTTTACACCAACACATCTTAGGAAAATGCGAAAGACTCATTGGATATGATTGTTAGTGTAAGGTTGAATAGAGTGTTCCTGGGTGTTTTTGTTGAGGGAGATGGTAAATGTGCCTGGGTTTGGTGGGGTGTTTTATTTGGAGGGGGGGTGGGGGGGGGAATGTGCCTGTGTTTTTCTGGGTTTTTTTTTTTGGGGGGGGGGTAAATGTGCCTGGGCCTTTTTTTTTGGGGGGGAGGGTAATTGTGTCTGGGTTTGGTGGGGTGTTTTATTTGGGGGGGGGGGGGTAACTGTGTGTTGTTTTGGTGGTTTTTTTTGTTTTTTAGGAGAGGGGGGATAATTGTGCCTGGGTCTTTTTTTTTTTGGGGGGGGGGTAATTGTGCCTGTATGCTTTTGTTGGGGGAGAGGGTTAATGTTCCTTTTTTTTGGGGGGGGGGGGGGCGGGCAGGGAATGGAGGTCAAATGTGCCCTTTAGGGGGGCGGGTAAAATAATGTGCCTGTGTGGTGTATTCTTTCTTCTTTTGGGGGGGGGGGGAGTGGCAGAAAATACATGTGCCATTTTTTTTGGGGGGAGGAGGGGGTTGGAGAGTGCAAATGTGCCTGTGTGGTTTTATTGGGGGAGAGGGTAAATGGGCTTTTGTGTGTGTGTGTGTGTGTGTGTGTGTGTGTGTGTGTGTGTGTGTGTGTGTGTGTGTTATTTTTAATATTTTATATCGAGTATGATAAGCACTTGTGTGCTTTTTTACATCCAGTCCCCATGTGCATGCAGTTTTGTAAATCTTGTCATCTGTTCCCACCGGCACATGATGGCGTACTCTTACGAAAAGAGGAACAGGATTTAACCTGTGTGCAAGATGCACACCGGGCCTTGGTTTATTGTCGCATCCAAAGGACTTTTGGGGAGAGTGGAGTCAGTACTGATGTTAACTCTTGGGGAAAAAATCCCCTCCATGGGGAATTGAACAAATTGCCAGGGCAGTGTTCTGACTACTAGGCTAACCGTCTGTGTCTGTGTCTGTGTGTGTCTATGTGTGTGTGTGTGTGTTTTGAGGAGAGGGTAAATGTGCCTGTAAGGTTTGGTGTTATTGTTGTTTTTTTGATAATAACTTAAGATGATGTTAGTGGAGATCTGTGTATTGATCTTCTGGGGGGACGATTGATGGCAGATTTTACACCAACACATCTTAGGAAAATGTGAAAGACTAAAGGTATATGATTTTAAGTATAGGATTGGTTAAAATGTGCCCTTTTTTTTGGGGGGGGGGGGGCGAAGGTTTTCTTTATTTTTTTAAAATCACTTTGAATTTGAAAACAAAAAGACGGCTAGTGCTGTGATTGTGATTGATATTCTAATGGTTTTATGTATAGTATTGGATAAAACGTGCCTGTGTGGTTTGTTTGTCTTTTTCTTTTTAAATCGAGACCCATTGGAAGTCAATAAGGAAATGTAGAATGTTGTTTAATAGTGTAAAGAATATGTGCGAATGGTTTTGTTTATTTTATTTTAATTTGGTTTTAAATCACCTGGCATGTGAAAACAAAATGATATCTGGTGCTATGAATGGTATTGATATTCTGTGAACTGACTTTAGATGATGTTGGTGGCAGATCTGTGTATTGATCTTCTTCTGGAAGATTGATGGCAGATTTTACACCAACACATC
>JASPKP010005905.1:10000-15049 GCA_030674155.1 Stramonita haemastoma | reverse complement strand
TTCTTGTCCTCCACTGCACTGACCATGGCACGAAAAATGGACTTTTTGTTGAAAGGTGTTTGCTGATGCTATGCTTGCATGTTGCAAGTTTTCAAAGGGACTTTGTTCGGTATCTAATTTCATCGAAAACGACTTGCATGGAAGTCAGATCGGCTCCGCTCGGACTCGTTTCGAGGTTCACCAATAGTGAGATTTTGTGTATGGGTACTACATACCTACACTACACTACGGGGACTAGATGTAAAAAGCACACGGTGTTATCTTATCTGAATAAAAGATTGCTTGCCTTGCTAACTACATACACGGTACTATGCTACACTATACGATACGACCAGACCGACACGACCGACACGACACGACACGACACAACACGACACACCGACACTACACACACTAAACTACACCACAAGACAAATATGGACGAAACAAGTCATAACGATCCTGCGAGTAATCTATTTTAGAAAAGCTTAATGCAACTGTGAGTAATCCTAGTTTTCAATTCAACGACACCCAAAGACTCTGCCTGTCCCACTGCACGACAGACGACAGGTCTGACAAAGACGAGGACACACAGACCACACTTGTGTGACAACCAAACAATGGGGAAGGGCGGGGGACCCAGCCGATATAGTTAAACAATAATGTTGGGAGGAAAACAAAACTGGAGGGGGTTTTCCAATGCATTACATTTTAAGTAGTATCACGACTGTGGCTGAGCTTACAGTATGCAGGTTTTCACAAGTGTACGCGCTTGCTTGCAAATGCGCGTGCGCGGCGCGCTCACACACACACGCATACACATGCGTGCACACACACACAAACACACACAAATACTGATAAAAATCTGTATTTGTAAAGGTTGTAAATAAACAATAGCTTAGCCCTAAGAGAGAGAGAGAGGAGAGAGAGAGAGAGAGAGGAGAAGAGAGAGAGAGAGAGAGACAGACAGACAGACAGACAGACAGACGACAGACAGACAGACAGACAGACAGACAGACAGACAGCAGACAGACAGGACAGAGACAAGAGTTGTTGCTATGCTGATTATGTTCACCATGTTAAGCTTGTCCCATGCTTATTGAATGAATAAAGCTTATTCAAACCAAAGACAGAAATACAGACGGAGAGACATACAGAGACCAGACAGACAGACAGAGACACACACACAGAGATACAAGAGCTTGACCATTTCATCATCAGGCGTCGTTTCTATGCAAATGATGGTGACAAAATATGTATCAGGGGGGAGGTCTGCAGGTGTTAACGGCAAGACGGTTGTCGTGTGAACATGTGTGTAACTGTCACTGCCGCTTCTGCTTAATTAATGACAGTAACACCTAATATCTTTTGTCTGCTCTCTCTCTCTTCTCCTCTCTCTCTCTCTCTCTCCTCTCTCTCTCTCTCTCTCTCTCTCTCTCTCTCTCTCTCTTCTCTCTTCTCTCTCTCTCTCTCCTCTCTTCTCGACTCGCTCTCTCTCGCTCTCTCTCTCTATCTCTCTCTCTCTCATGAGGACTGGTTGTAAAAAAGCTCATGGGTACTTATTCATAATCCTCGAAATAAACGAATTTGCTTGCTTTGATCTCTCTCCCTCTCCCGGGATCCCTCCCTAAAACAGGGGGATGACTGAAGGTGCCAAGAAGCAGATGGCAGTGTGTGAACATGTGTGTAACTTTCACTCGTGTTTTGACACGAAGAATCAACCACTCTCACACCATCTTTCCTCTTGTTACACTATTTCTCCACACCCTTCCATCGCCCACACTTCAAACTTACCCTCTCCACATCTCCTCCTCCTCTCTCCCTTTAAAACAAGCACACGCACGCACTCATAAAAGCACACACATGTACACACACAACACACACATACGAACACACTCACACACGCACACTCACACACTCACACACACATACACATATACACACACATACACACTCACACACATTACACATACACACACACACCACACACACATACACACACACACACACACACAACACCACACACACACACACACACACCACACACACACACACAGGAGGGATGAAAAGACGTGTAAAGCTGATGCTGATGGTGCTATTACGTGTTAAACTTATGAACTTGCCACTGACGTCTGTAACGAGCACACGCCGTCTCTCTCTCTCTCTCTCTCTCTCTCTCTCTCTCTCTCTCTCTCTCTCTCTCTCTCTCTCTCTCCCTCTCTCTCTCTTTTTTTTTTTTGTGTGGATGTGTTATTAATTGTGTTATTGTGTTATTATTTTGCAGATCTGCAATCAGATGTCTATGATACCAGAGGCGATGCAATTACTGATGATCAGCTGCACACACACACACACACACACACACACACACACACACACACACACACACACACACACACACACACACACACCCTCCCTCTCTCTTATCTGTCTCTCTGTCTCTGTCTCTCTCTCTCTCAATTGTTTGACAACTTTCAGACATCGTAAAGTTTGAATGTCAGTATATTTGAATATGTTATGTTATTATATGTTTTCTTTATCACACCATGTTTTGTAAGCTTAAATTTTGTTGTAAATTTGACATTACTGACAAGCATGTCTCCTGCAGCCCCCCACCTCCCTCCATTTTTTTTCTTCTTCATGTGTTTGTATAATGGCCTGTGGCCGATGTACAATAAACATCCGAGTTCCGAGTTCCTCTCTCTCTCTCTCTCTCTCTCTCTCTCTCTCTCTCTCTCTCTCTCTCTCTCTCCCCTCTCTCTCTCTCCCTCTCCCTCTCACATACACACGCACCTGCACGCACAGGTGCGCACACACACACATTTCCTTATCACAAACATCCTCATTTTTTTCTGAAAGGCAAATCATTAGATGCTGTGGGGCAAATATGCATCAAACCAGATAACTAAACGCAAAGCAAAAAACACTACACCAGCAGAAACAACACAAACTGAACAAGCAAATCAATAAACGTTCCTCCTCCAACTCTCAGATGTCAGGTATCGTTGTCTGTCATGTGGGCGAAAATGCATTGCGCTGCCGTAAGGCACCTAACAAGTTAGGCCCAGAACATCCAACTTCGGCACGGGAGGAGAACTGTTATCTTTTAAGTCTTTCTGAAAAAAGGTAGGGGAATGGACCAACAAGGCAGAAAATAGGCCAGATGGAGGTGACAGGAAGAAAAGGAACAAGGCAGAAACAAAGAGAGTGATAGAAAAAGGGAATGCCTTGCACAGAATTTCCAGAAGGTGGGGATGCTATTCATGCTGACAGGCTCCCGGCATCACTTCAGAAAAAAAAGAATGAATAGATAAACAGTTAATGAAATCAGAGGGAAAAACAACTCTTCGTCACCACAAAAAACTGAGGTCAGTGTTAGTAGTTCTGCAACTCGCAGTGTCATACAAAACCTCTACGCAGGCAAAGTGGCGGTAATAAATCATGCACTTAAACAGGATTGATCAGACACCAACACCTTCCTCTGGCAGCTGCCGTAGTTCCTACCTGCATTCCAGCAGACTACAACAGACAAGTCTGAATCACCAGCAAGAATGTCACCTTCACCCCCATCACTTCATGAAACGTACAGCAACCCATAGCAAACATGGCTGTCTTGAAAACAACAACAAACAACAAAGGTGTCCACTTACCTCTCTGTCTAGAATTTCCTTAAGCTTCCTAAATACCAATCAGTTATTACCTCGCAAAAAGCAGACGTCTTTAATCTTACAGGTGCACATTTTTAACAGTCAAATCTAAAACTTAATGTGTTCAAAGCGGCAGTGTTGTTCAGGTATATACACAAGAGTTGACTGGTAGTGACAGTAGGGTCGCTGGTGTGTTGCAAACAAGCCATCACTGTTGACAGGTATGTCTGCTAGATGAACCTCTTCACCTTACAAAAGCATCTTGACCTCCTCAACCCTGTCCGGCCCCTCCCTCCACCTCCTCGCAAACTGATCACCCTCTCCCCTCCACACACAAACACGCACTACCACCACCACCATCCATTCCATAACCCTCCCCACCTCCACCACCACTTCCATCCTCCTCATCCCCATCACTACCACCATCAACGGCAATCAGTTTTTCTTTGACAGATTTCAGTTTCTCCCTCAGTTTTTCATAAGCGCCGTCACCAACTGCACAATAGGGTATTTAATACAATCATCCGTGGTAGCAAAAGACATTAATGGAAGAAAACAACAACAACAACAACAAACCCTTGAAGGAAGAGATCTATGAACGAAAAGCGAGCTTTGAAATCTAGCGGGGAAACTT
Organism: Stramonita haemastoma; assembly: GCA_030674155.1. Taxonomy (NCBI): domain Eukaryota; kingdom Metazoa; phylum Mollusca; class Gastropoda; order Neogastropoda; family Muricidae; genus Stramonita; species Stramonita haemastoma. The sequence goes on along the minus strand of JASPKP010005905.1, from coordinate 10,789 downwards.
TACCTAGGCCTGACTGACGTCATACACACTACTGCAGTGGTACGTCAAGGTTCTGTTTTCCAATGTTACAACCAAATAAACATACGTGTGGGTATGACGGGAACATATGGTGCAAAGGCCTGCATGCGCATACGAGCGTAACTGTGCATCTGTTCATAACGTAGTCCCTATAATTACGTATGCACAAATAACCACACACATTTGTACGTATGCTTGCACATGGGCGCACATGCACCTGCGAACAAGCAAACACCTGTCAATCAATGGGTGGGGGTGGAGAGAGAGAGAGAGAGAGAGAGAGAGAGAGAGAGAGAGAGAGAGAGAGAGAGAGAGAGAGAGAGAGAGAGAGAGAGAGAGAGAGACCGACCGACCGACCGACCGACCGACAGAGACCCTTGCCTCCGGCATTTTCTTCGGGGGCAGCTGTATGCATCTTTCCAAATTCTGAATACAAATAAACAAACCAGTATTACTCCCTCTTACTGTTTCAGTTTGAAATCACTTTTGTTTTGGGGGCCGGGACGGGGTGGGGGTGAGGGTGGAGGAGGAAAAATCCATTTGTTACGCGATTACGATAACAGTTTTTGTCTAAAACTGGTCACAGTCTGGCATCAGTAGAGGAAGGCAACGATCACCGCGCTGACTGAATTACTTACTGGGCGATAAAGTGAAACACTGATGCAAAGACAGTTCAAAAGTGGATTACAACTACACCACTACTGTAAGGATTCCATCCATTCGACTCTATTTTTTTCCTAACTTCACACATGACTTAAATGCCTTTTTTTT
>JASPKP010005904.1:10000-15050 GCA_030674155.1 Stramonita haemastoma | reverse complement strand
TGTAGTTTGTTGTATGATATTGTAATGATGCTTTGTATTGCAAAACAAGTCATTTTCTATGTGGTTTTTCTTTGTATGATACCGTGGTCAATATTCCAATGTATATTGACTTGACTGCAACGAGTTGCGCGTTTTGGATTTTGGATTTTTTTTTTTTTTTTAAGAATTTAAAGCACTGACCATAAATCTAGTAGAAGACTGCATCTTAAGGACTGGACAGTAAGCTACACTCCAGGTTTAAGATGTGCACAGGGGGAACAGCACAGCCTGGTGGTTAGAGTATTGCCTTATAATCTGACAACCCGGAATCGATCCCTGGTTTGTGCTACTCTGAGACCCCCGTACAAGAGGATTTTCCCCCTGGAGTTAACATCAGTGCCAGCCAACTCCACTCCCTTGAGAATTCTTCAGATGAGACTTAAACTGAGGTACTGTGTGCGAACGCATGCAGAACATCTTGCGACATGTTAAAACCTATCATGCCTTGCTGAAGCGTTGGCCATTGTGTGTTGATAGGAACAGATGAGTCGTGGCATTTTTTAAAAAAATCACATGCACTCTGGTGTTAGGTATAGACATCGTGCCCAAAGTCGGAATGCGGCTACCTTCACGGTAGACAGGAAAGGTCGCATATGCAAAATCTCACCATTGGTAAAGCACGAAGCTCTAGCCAAGGAATGAGAAAGAAGGGGGGAAAAATGTGTATTGGCTGGCGAGCAGTGAGCATTGTTTTCTTCACTGTTGTACTACTGCATTTTTGTTATTTTATTTTTTCGGTACCTCCCTCACTCTCTCTCCCTCTCTCTCTCTCTCTCTCTCTCTCTCTCTCTTTTCTCTCCCCTCTCTCTCTCTCTCTCTCTCTCTCTTATTCTCTTTCACAACACACACACACACACACACACACACCTGTATTCACAAGTCTGTATTTATTCCAGGTTTCGATTTAGTTTCTTCACATGACCGCGTTGTAAAGGTTTTAATCACGTTATACTGACCAAAAGGAATTCAAATAAAACAAAATGTAAGAAACTGATTCAGTCCATTTGTGTTGCATTTAAAGGATGTCTGTTTTGTGCGCCTGCTTCGTTCTCTCCTCTCAGTGCTGTGGGTCTTGTAAACACTTGCATTTTGAGATCACCTTCTCCTGCAAACAAACAGAGACTGAATATTAGTGAAAGTGCTGGGAAATGCACACTACCACAATCTAAATATATCTATCTATCTATCTATCTATCTATCTATCTATCTATCTATCTATATCTCTCTCTCTCTCTCTCTCTCTCTCTCTCTCTCTCTCTCTCTCTCTCTCTCTCTCTCTCTCTCTCTCTTATATATATATATATATATATATATATACATAGCACAACACAGGTTCTGATCATCCTGTTCCGCTTTTCGTAAGAGTAGGCCATTGCGTGCCGCCGGTGGGAACAGAGGACATTTACAAAACTGCATACACACGGGGACTGGATTAAATAAAAAAGCACAAGAGTGCTTATCCCATTAGCCTCGAAATAAAAGATTAAAATAAAATTAAAATGTTATTAAAATTTTTTTTTTTAAATCAGCACGCATCCATCACAGTGTAAAAACAGCACCCACACAAATCAGCGACACCTCAGCCAGTTATGATCTCACCTGAGTTTATAAAAAAATTTTTTAAAAAGACAGGCAGAGAGAGAAGCTGTACAGACCTGCTTGACTTTCTTGGTGCCGTCAGGGCAGGTGTAGGTGAGGTTGACAAAGGTGTTGGAGGCGGCCATATCAGGGCGGCAGCACTCTCCGCTACGATCACATTCCCCATAGCAGAAGCCCACATCCACGCGACCATCGCTCTTGCAGTTGTCTGCGTCGCGCAGTCTGGCTTTGTTGCTGACCACGTTACAGGTGGGCGGGTCCTCTGAAAAAACATTCACCGTTTTATTGTTATTAATGTTATTATTATTATTATTATTATTATTATTATTATTATTATTATTATTATTATTATTATTATCATATTTATTATTATTGTTGTTAGAGTCTGGCTTTGTTGCTGACCACATTACAGGTGGGCGGGTCCTCTGAGAACACATTCACTGTTTTATTATTGTTGTTGTTATTGTTGTTATATTATTTCATGTTATTATTATATTAGCAATAATAACTGATGACAATAACAATAATCATCATCAGCATCCTCCTCCTCCTCCTCCTACTCCTACTCCTAGTCAGCATCATTATCAAAGCAGCATTAATAACACTGACTTTCACAAGTGCGGCTGGTCAGCAGCTTGTAGCTCTTGGCTCTCTCGAAATAATAACAATAATCATCATCAGCATCTTCCTCCTCCTACTCCTAATCCGCATCATAATCACAGTAGTAATAATAATAATAACACTCATAACAACAACAACACTGACCTTCACAAGCGCAGTTGGCCAGAAGCTTGTGGCTCTTGGTTCTCACGTAATAATAACAATAATCATCATCAGCATCTTTCTCCTCCTCTTAATCCCCATCATTATCGCAGCAGTAATAATAATAATGATCATCATAACAACTATAACTATAACACTAACCTTTACAGGTGCGGCTGGCCAGAAGCTTGTAACTCTTGGCTCTCTCGAAATAATAACAATAATCATCATCCGCATCATTACCACAGCAGTAATAATAATAATACTAATCATAATAACACCACCGACACTAACAACACTAACCTTCACAGGTGCGGTTGGCCAGAAGCTTGTAACTCTTGGCTCTCTCGAAATAATAACAATATTCATCATCCGCATCATTACCACAGCAGTAATAATAATAATACTAATCATAATAACACCACCGACACTAACACTAACCTTCACAGGTGCGGTTGGCCAGAAGTTTGTGACTCTTGGCTCTCTCGAAATAATAACAATAATCATCATCCGCATCATTATCACAGCAGTAGTAATAATGATAATACTAATCATAATAACACCACCGACACTAACACTAACCTTCACAGGTGCGGTTGGCCAGAAGCTTGTAGCTCTTGGCTTTCTCGAAATAATAACAATAATCATCATCCGCATCATTACCACAGCAGTAATAATAATAACAATAATAATAACAACAACATTAACAACACTAACCTTTACAGGTGCAGCTGGCCAGAAGCTTGTAACTCTTGGCTCTCTCGAAATAATAACAATAATCATCATCACCATCATTACCACAGCAGTAGTAATAATAAAAACGATCATTATAACACCACCAACAATAACACTAACCTTCACAGGTGCGGTTGGCCAGAAGCTTGTAGCTCTTGGCTCTCTCGAAATAATAACAATAACCATCATCCGCGGTGTATGGAGTGCTTAAGGAGAGGTGGTACCTTTGTAAACCTGGCAGTAGCATCCTTCGGGATGGACGGGAGCACTGGTCCTCACTTGGCACTCAACTCTCACTTCTGGGTCCGGGTCCTTAACCCACCCACACCCCGGTAACCGCTTCTACTGGCGGGCGAAACGTTGTGAGGGGCTGGTGCATTCTTACCCACCAGTAGGAGTCTTGGAGAGGAGATGGGCGCCACCAAGCTTCCTCAAGCCCACTGCAAGGACATGATGAGTAAAACAAAACAGAAAGACATGCCGGATCGGTCGAGGCCCGGATCAACAACGACCGCGCTACCCACTGCAAGTCTCCAGGGTGGGAGTGACAAGTGTGCTACTGGGGCAGAACAAACCCTAAAGCTTCCAGATAAAGGGACAACCATTGGTACATGGAATGTAAGAACTCTGTACCAAACAGGAAGAGTACAGGAACTTACACATGAATTACAGAGGTATAAATGGGACATAGTAGGGCTTGCGGAAGTCAGATGGATTGGCTTTGGAGAAACAACCACGCAAGACGGCCACAAAATATGGTACAGCGGAGAAGAAAAACTACATCATCATGGAGTAGGCTTTATTGTCAGGAAAGAGATTGTGTCAAGCATCATCAGCTGCACACCAGTATCCAGCAGACTCATCTCAATCAGAGTTTCTGCAAAACCCCAGAATCTCACCATCATCCAAGTGTATGCTCCAACATCTGACTACGATGACGATCAGATAGAACAATTCTATGAAGAACTTGAAAACGTCATCTCCAAAACGCCCAAAAAAGACATCCTTATTGTGGAAGGCGACTGGAATGCTAAGGTGGGACCTAATGCCTATGACACCTGGGCAGGAACCACAGGACGATTTGGACTGGGAGAAACAAATGACAGAGGACAGCGGCTGCTGGAATTCGCAAAGAAGCACAAACTGACTTTGGCTAACACACTCCACCCTCACAAGCCATCCAGAACATCAACCTGGCACTCACCAAATGGTCTGATTCATAATCAAATTGATTACATTCTGTCACCCCAAAGATTCAAATCCAGCATAAACAAGGCAAACACAAGAACATTCCCAGGAGCTGACATTGGCAGTGACCACGACCTTGTACTTACCACCATCAGGCTGAAACTGAAAGCAAAACAACAGCCAAAAAGCCCACGCATAAGATTCGACCTGGAAAAACTCAAAGACCCAACAGTGGTTGAGATCTTCCAAGCCAACATTGGAGGAAAGTTCGCCGCACTCACAGCCATCGACAATGATGTGGACACATTGGCCAACAACATCAAAGAAGTGCTAACGACAGCAGCAGAAGAAACATTAGGAAGAAGCAGAACAAAGAAACAACCTTGGGTGACAAATGAGGTTCTTGACCTCTGCGACAAAAGAAGAGAACTTAAAAAACAAAAGTTCACAAGTCAAGAAGCTTACAAGAAGTACATGGATAGCCACAGAGAAGTGAGGAAAAAGATGAGAGAAGCCAAAGAAGCGTGGATAGAAGAACAATGCAACAACATCGAAGCTGGAATGACCAAGGGAAACAGCAAAACAGCTTACGACACTTTGAAAGCACTAACGAAAACCACACAGCCTAAAGCCTCTGTTATTGAAGACAAAGAAGGAAATCTTTTAACGGAAAACAATGCCATCCTCCAACGCTGGACAGAATACTGTGAGGGATTGTACAACTACC
>JASPKP010000590.1:30000-41446 GCA_030674155.1 Stramonita haemastoma | reverse complement strand
AAGGTAGAGAAAAGAATAAGCTTTCCAATGGTTTTAAAATTTAAAAACCCGATCGGATAATAAAAAAAAAGGAAACAATCAAAAAAGAAAAACGGGACTGACGGGTTAAAGGGAAGAATAGAGGGCTAAGAGAAAAGATTTAAATGACTGATGCTGCTAGTGGGGGGGGGGTTAGGGTACTTCACGGCCCCGTCGCTCCGGGTTGTTTTTTAACTTTTGGGGGATTGGATAAAGGGCCCAGAAGATAGGAAAAAGAATGGGTTTTTAAATGAATTGTTATGAGTAGATCGGATAATAAAAACGGAGTGGATAAAATTAAAGAAAAACGGGGAATTTTATTTAAAAAAAAATGGCAGATCTGGGGTTTAGAATGAACCGCCCCCTCCTGTCTTTCCGCTGTATCGCTTCGGTGTTTCTCACATGCGTACACCCGCTTGAATGGCAAAAGGGATAGAGGGGAAAGAAAATGGGTTTTACAATGGTATTATTTAAGTCGGTCGGATAATAAATAAGCGAGTGGATGAATAAAGAAAAACGAGCTAGGTAAAAAAGGGAAAGATCTGTCAGCCCCCTCTCCCCTTTCTCTCTCTGTCGTTTCGGTGTCTCTCACATGACGTAGATCGCTTGGTTATCACAAGGTAGAGAAAAGAATAAGCTTTCCAATGGTATATAATATAAGCCGATCGGATAATAAAATAACGGAAACAATCAAAAAAGAAAAACAGAGACTGACAGTAAAGGAGCAATAGAGAGAGTTCAGTAAGAGAGAAGACTTGAATGACTGACTGCTGCTAGAATGGTGGGGGGTAGGGTACTTCACGGCCCCGTCGCTCCTGTTGTTTTTTAACTGTGGTGGATTGGATAAATGGCAGAAGATAGAGAAAAGAATGGGCTTTAAGATGACATCTGTTATGAGTAGATCGGATAATAAACAACGGAGTGGATGAATAAAGAAAAACGAGGAATTTTAGTTAAAAAAATGGCAGATCTGTGGTAGAATGAACCGACCCCTCCTGTCTTTCTCGCTGTATCGCTTCGGTGTTTCTCACATGACGTACATCGCTTGAATGGAAAGAAGATAGAGAGGAGAGAATGGGCTTTACAATGGTATATATTATAAGCCGATCGGATAATAAAAAAAGCGAGTGGGTGAATAAAGAAAAACAGACTTTTAGTAAAATAGGGCAGATCTGGGGGGCCCCTCCTCTGTTTCTCGCTGTTCGCTTCGGTGTTTTAACATGACTTTAAAACCCGCTTGGTTTCACAAGGTAGAGAAAAGAATAAGCTTTCCAATTTGGTATAAAATTTATAAGCCGTCGGTTAATAAATAACGGAAAAAAATTCAAAAAAGAAAAACAGGAGGACAGTAAAGGAGCAAAAAGAGAGAGTTTCAGTAAGAGAGAAGACTTGAATGACAGACCTGCTGCTAGAATGGTGGGGGGTAGGGGTACTTCCGGCCCCGTCGTCCGGTTGTTTTTTAACTGTGGTGGTCGGGATAATGGCAAAGATAGGAAAAGAATGGGCTTTAAGATGATATCTTTTAAGAGTAGATCGGTTTAATAAACAACGGAGTGGGATGAATAAAAAAAAACGAGAATTAGTTTTAAAAAAAAAAAGGCAGATCCGTGAGACCCCTGCTCGCTGTGTCATTCGGGGTCTCTCACAGGGACGTTGATGGCTTGTTTATCACAAGTAGAGAAAAAATGAGCTTCGCAATGGTATTTTGTATAAGCCGATGGATAATAAATAACGGAAACTATCAAAAAAAAAACGGAGACTGACAGTAAAGAAGTTTTTGAGTTTAAGTAAGAGAGAAGTGATCTATGTGAATCTCTGCCCTCCTCTCTCTCGATTTATCGCTTCGGTGTTTTTGAGTGGGGGGGAGGGGATGAATGGCAGAAGATAGCGAAAAAGAATGGGCTTTACAATGAGGTTTTTTTAAGCCGATCGGATGATAAACAAGGGACGCGATCAATAAAGAAAAAGGGGGACTTTGAGTAAAAAATGCCGATCTTGTAAAATTTCAGTCTGATCCCTCCTTCTCTCTCTCTCTTCTCTCTCTCTCTCTCTCTCTCTCTTCTCTCCCCTCTTCTCTCTCGTTTTTATCGCTTTGGTTTTTCTTGAGTGAGGGGGTGGGATGAATTGCAGAAGATAGAGGAGGAAAATTTGGGTTTTTACAATGAGGGTTTGTTTATAAGCCGATCGGGATGAAAAAAACAAGGGAGTGGGTTTAATTAAAAAAAAAGGAAACTGCAGTGAAAAAAGGGGCAGATCGTTGGTAGATTCAGTCTGAACCCCCCCCCCCCCTCTCTCTCCTCTTCTCTCGCTGGTTCCCTTCGGTGTTTCTTGAGTGAGGGTGCTCCGCTTAAATGGCAGAAGATAGAGGAAAGAATGAGCTTTAAGATGCATTCATTTATAAGTCAATGGATAATAAATAACCGAGGGGCTGAATAAAGAAAAAAGGGAAACTGACAGTGAAAAACGAGGAAATGGGGAGCATCCCTCCCCTTTCCCCGTCTCTCTCCTGTCCTTTTCATTTGAGTCACTCGCTTACTTGGACAGTGTAGGGAAAGAAAAGCTTTTTAAAAAAGATATCTTACATAAGTAGATGGATAAGAAATGAAGGAATAATCAAAAAGAAAGCTAAGCTTAGCTCTCTCTCTCTCTCTCCCCCTCTTCTCTCTCTCTCTCTCTCTCTCTCTCTTTTCCTCTCTCTCTCAAATTTAAAATCATTTTTATTCTTACTTCTTTTTTTTTGTTTTCAATGAGTGCTTTTTTTTTTTTTTATAAAATTACCCTTAAATATTGTTCTCTGTCTATTTTTACCTGTTTGATACTTGGGGAAGGTTTTTTGCTCTTGGTAAATTTGGGTCTTAAAATTTTTTTTCTTGTTTTTGAGGTATCTTTTTTCTTGTTTTTTTCCCTGAAAAGGGCGGGGTTGGATTTTAAAAAAGCACAATTTAGAGTTATCTATTATCCTCGAATAAAAGAATTTTTCCTTGCCTTGCCTTGCCTTGCCTTGCCTTGTTCTCTCTCTCTTTCAGCTCCTAGCTGCCCTGCCTGCCGCAGACACAAGTGAACCAAGATGGCTGCCTTCGGTTGCTCTGCTTCGGTTTCTGGGGTAGGGTGGTGTGTTTGTCAGTCTGGTTCTCCTCGGGTTGTGGGTCCGGTGTTGAAGAAGCAGTAATGAATAATGGAAGGAAATAAAGTTTTAAGTGCAGTAGTTTAGAAGACTGAACGGTGAACATTGAAGACAAAAACGATCAGATTAGCGATCGCTGCTGTTTAGTGAGACGAAGAGGAAAAAGATAATGGCTGCCTTCGGTACTCTGTACTGTGGGTATTGGGGTGGGTGTGGGGGGGGTGTTTGTCATGCTCTTTCCCTTGCCTGTGGGTCCAGTGTTAAATAAATGGATGTCCTGAAAAGAGGGAAAAGAATGTAGTTTTAATCGCTGTAGGTTAGAAGGTGGAAAAGTGACATTAAACACAACAGATGTAGGGTTAAAGATCGTGCTGCTCGGGATGAGAGAGGAAAAACACGAAAAAACACGAAAAAACCAAAAATGCGATTTCGCATTTTTTGCGGCAAAAATGCCTGAAATGGCTTCTCCCATCAGGAAAACATGGGAAAAAAAGGTAAAATTTGCCAATCCCAGTGGAAAAAAACCCCGCTCCGAGGGGAAACCCCCCTCCCCTGCATGGTGTCAAAGGCCTTTCTCTATATAGTCAGTATTGCAGAAATGGAAATTCCTGTAAAGTCCTTTTTTCCGGAATTTTTTCATAAAAATGGACAAAATGGTGGGAAATGATGGAAAATTCATCTCAAACCCCTAAAAAAAAACCCCAAAATCGCCACCAAAAAAAAAAGAAAAAAAGCAAAGAACCACTGACTGACTGAAGCATTGATGATGATGAATTAATCTCTGTGAGAAAAGGCATCAGTTCAAACTTGAAATGCCTCAAGTGGAAGTTGTGCAGGAACCACTGACTGACTGAAGCATTGATGATGATTTCTGTGGTTGGGGTTGCTCTCTCTCTGCTCTGCCCCCTATCTCCATTCCCCTACCAGTCTCTGTCTGTCTTCCTCTTTCCTACTGACTGACTGAAGCATTGATGATGATTTCTGTGGTTGGGGTTGCTCTCTCTCTGCTCTGCCCCCTATCTCCATCCCCTACCAGTCTCTGTTCTGTCTTCCTCTCTCCTACTGACTGACTGAAGCATTGATGAGATTTCTGTGGTTGGGGTTGCCTCTCTCTTGCTCTGCCCCCTATCTCCATCCCCTACCAGTCTCTGTCTGTCTTCCTCTCTCCTACTGACTGACTGAAGCATTGATGATGATTTCTGTGGTTGGGGTTGTCTCTCTCTCTGCTCTGCCCCTATCTCCATCCCCTACCAGTCTCTGTCTGTCTTCCTCTTTCCTACTGACTGACGAAGCATTGATGATGTTTCTGTGGTTGGGGTTGCTCTCTCTCTGCTCTGGCCCCTACTCTCCATCCCTACCAGTCTTGTCTGTCTGTCTTCCTCTTTCCTTGTCACTTTTCCCACCACCATCCCAGGCTTTCTCTCATACTAGCCAGTAAATGGGGTTTCTTTGGGAGTCAAATCTGTATTGATGATTGATGTTGTTATTACTGATTCGAACTGGAAGCTCGAAAAAATGATATTATGATAAAAATAATGATGATCATCATCATCATTCATCATCATCATCATCATCATCATCTATGTCAGTATCACTGACTCTTATGAAGCAAACAACTCAAAGGGTGTATTCAAATCCTTTCACAACAACAACTTAACAACCAGTAATGTAAGGGGAGGGGGAGCAGAGTGTTTGTTATATATAACATTATTGCGGCTGCCTGCACCAATCTTCTGCTGTTATCTCGGTGTGGTGGTTAAATTCCTGCGCCCGCCCATTTACCAAAAGCGCTTTGGACTTTTAAGAGGCTCTACAAGTTCTTCCACTCTAAAGGTAAAGGTTTTTGTCCATAACCTAGGCAGTCGTTAGGGGGAGCGAGGTATCAGAGACCTCAGCTTCTCTAGGGCCGCTATTGAGGGCGGTGCCCATCTCCTCTCCTCGCTGTTTACCTTCCCTGACCCTAAAGAGGGCAGTTTATCCACTTACAGCTGGGGGAACTGCACTGAAGCCAAGGGCCCAAAACGGTCACCCATCCAAACTGGTAGCCTAACCACGGTTCAAACGCTGCTTAACTTGACTTGGGGAAAGCGAGCGCTCTGACCACTTAGCTATCCCGCCCCTACTCTTTCTTTAGTCTTGCTGCTGCTTTTTTTCTATTCTATTTTATACACTTTATGTCACAGCCAGAATTTCTCCGCCTGAAATTCGGGCCACTCTCCAGGGGAGACCGCTGTCACCACAAGTGCAGCGCCAACCCATCATTATATATATTATATATAAAGTAAAACACACAGCGAAAGTAAAAACAACCAGATATTATTATGGTTCCCCAATATTTTCCGCTTTCGCCTTCTCAGGGGTGTTTTATTGCGATGACGTGATGGTTTTGACATCAATTTTGATTAACGTCATTGTGAAACTTTGTTTTTGTATTTTTACGAACTTTGTGTTAATAATATATTATATATATATATATATACTATATATATATATATATATATATATATATTTATATATTTATATATATAGATAGATAGATAGATAGATAGATAGATAGATAGATATGTCAGTATTATATATATAATATATGCTCTTGCAAAAGGCGGAAACGGGGTTTTAACGTGTGCGCAAGATTTTGGTGTGAACGCACACGGTTAAGTTAAAGTCTGTCCCGAGCCTAAGGCTCTTCAGGCGGTGCTTATCCCGGTTTTTGTGGCGTTAAGCGACTGAGAGTCATAGACTCCCCTGGATATGACGCCAGTTTATCGCAGGATTAACCCCCAGCACAAGGTTGGTACCCTTTTACACCTGGGTGGGGTGGAGAAGACTTCTCAAAATATCATACAAAGAACACAAGACCAAAACTATGGAAAAGAAGAAATCAAAAAAGGTGTGGGCCCCCAAGAGCTTTGCTCTCCACATAAAGAGGAGAAAGCTGATGTGGTTTGGTCCACACCCACAGACACAACACCCTAGCAAAAACCATCCTGCAAGGAACAGTCGAGGGCAAGAGGGAAGAGGCCGCCAAAAGAAATCATGGGTTGACAACATCAAAGACTGGACCGCCCAACCCCTACAACACCTCTACTAGCCCACACAGGATCGTGAAGCATGGAAAAAGATCTCTGTTTGCGTCTTCTCTCATGTCCCCCCTACGTCCTTTGGGACATGGGACTGAGTGAGTGAGTGGGGTGAGAAAATAGCCGTAAAGTGCCTTTTCCAAGGGCACAACGCCATAGTCCGAAAGCTGAGATCGAACCCGCAACCTTTAGATTACAAGTCCAAACGCCCTAACCACAAGACTACAGCGGCGGCTTCGTTCGCACACGGGGCCTCAGTTTATAGTCTCATCCAATGAGACTTCTGTCTAGTTGTGCTTTTATATTCCTTCCTTGGTATGATATAGTGTCTTTGTCTTCACCCTTTTTATTTCTTTTGTACTTTCCCGGTTGCTTTCGAGCAAAGTCTTTTCTTATGTAGGCATTGCTGATATAGCACCTGGATTTCTGAGTAGAAGTTCTCCTGTTGCCCCGACATTCCTAACATACTATTGCGGCGTTATTCTGATGATCATTAAACATGTGCAGTGTTACTTAGATGATCATTAAACACGTGCAGCGTTATTTAGAGGATCATTAAACAAGTGCAGCGTTATTTAGAGGATCATTAAAACAAGTGCAGCGTTATTCAGATGATCATTAAACATGTCCAGCCTTATTTAGATGATCATTAAAACATGTCCAGCCTTATTTAGATGATCATTAAACATGTGCAGCCTTATTTAGATGATCATTAAACATGTCCAGCATTATTCAGATGATCATTTAAACATGTGCAGCGTTATTCAGGATGATCATTAAACATAGCAGCGTTATCGGGATGATCATTAAACATGTGCAGTGTTACTTAGATGATCATTAAACATGTGCAGCGTTATTTAGATGATCATTAAACAGTGCAGCGTTTACTTAGATGATCATTAAACAAGTGCAGCGTTATTTAGATGATCATTAAACATGTGCAGCTCTCTGTCAACATCCTAATCGATATTAAATTGCTTCATTTATATGGTCATGGAAATCTATGATGAAATAGAGTTATAAAAATTCTCTTCATTCCAAATAAGTTTTTACCGGTTGTTGTTGTTTTATATTGCATTGTTCTCTTTCTGTCTGAAGCACAAATGTGAGGGGCATGTTGAGATGATTCAACTCCTCCCCAAAAAATTTTTCGGATGAAACTGTAAACCCAGGCCCCGTGTGCGTTTTGCACACGCAGAACATCTTGTGCATAGTTAAATCCTGTTCGGCGTTTCGTAAGATGTGGGCCATTGTGTGCCGGTGGGAACAGATGACAATAATTTACACAACTGCATACACACGGGGGACTGCATGAAAGAAGCACATGAGTGCTTATCCCATTATCCTCGATATAAAAGAATATAAAAAAAAAGAAAAAAATGTGCACAGATCCTTCATACTTACCGCTGAACTGCAAGTTGACAAGCAATAGTCAACAACACTGTCCCTGCACAAACAGACAGAGAAGATGGACTGACTGATGCTGTGGAAGAAATGGGCAAAAGCAATCCGACAACTTATAATAACCAATACATGGAATTTATATAGCGCTATATCTTGTAAAAACAAATCAAAGCGCTGGCATTCGACCTATAACAACACACAATCAATCAATAACCATTTATAGCTTTAGCAAATTCGAATGTACAACACACACTATTCAGGCATCACAGGACACACCATCATCCCACATCCACTCGAAACTGGAAGACATGGAAAAGAAATTTGTGAGGCAGGTGAGCGGAACTGTAATGAACAGGTTGTGACACTTTACAATGCCAGTGGATGCTACAAGCTAACTGTATGACAGGTGTGACACTTTACAATGCGACGTGGATGTTATGTGCGAACTGTATGACAGGTGTGACACTTTACAATGCGACGTGGATGTTATGTGCGAACTGTATGACAGGTGTGACACTTTACAATGCGACGTGGATACTACAATGCGAACTGTATGAAAGGGTTGTGACACTTTACATTGGACGTGGATGCTACAAAGCGAACTGTTATGATGACTGGTGTGACACTTTTACAATTGGACGTGGATGCCTACATGCGAAACTGTATGACAGGTTGTGCGCTTGACAATGCGACGTGGATGCTATGAATTCATTTGCTGTGAAATGAAGGAGGAGAATGCTTCGTACATGAAAAGATCCCACATCTGGAGGAAAGACTGGAAGCTGCAGAAGAAAATCAGGGCCAACGGAAGAATCTCTCTTTTCTTGGGCATTCCTCCTGCAGTGTCCAGCAGAAGGCTGATGGTCTAGGAAGCAAGGTATGTGACATAATCAGAACCGATTCCCACAAACATGCTCACAGAAGGTGCGTATAGAGTGGGAAAGGCCAATGGGTCAAAATTTCAGTCAAAAAACACACAAAGAAATGGTCTTAAGTACTGCAAGGAAACTCAAACTGGGCAAACGTTATTATTTAGAGAGAGAGAGAGAGAGGAGAGAGAGAGGAGATTGAGAGTGATGGGAGATGAGAATAGAGATTTGATTTCATTTGATTATTCTTTTTATCGAGGATAATGGGATAAGCACTCTTGTGCTTTTTTACATCCAAGTCCCCGTGTGTATGCAGTTTTTGTAAATGTCATCTGTTCCCCAACCGGCACACGATGGCCTACTCTTACGAAAAGCGGACAGGATTTAACGTGTGCGCAAGATGTTCTGCGTGCGTTCGCACACGGGGCCTCGGTTTAAGAGAGAGAGATGAGAGGAGAGAGAGAGATGAGAGAGAGAGGAGAGAGAGAGAGAGAGACTTTCCTCCCGAAGTAATACTAGTTCAGATCTCTCTCTCTCTCTCTCTCTCTCTCTCTCTCTCTCTCTCTCTCTTCTCTCTCTCTCTCTCTCTCTCTTTTCTCTCTCTCTCTCTCAGCAAAAACACACCAACCAGCTGATCCACTCTCCCCAAAAGTCCTTCAGATGAGCCCTTTAAACCGAGGCCCCGTGTGCGAACGCACGCAGAAACACCTTGCGCACACGTTAAATCCTGTTCCGCTTTTCGTAACAGTAGGCTATCGTGTGCGGTGGGAACAGATGACATTTCCAAAAATGCATACACACGGGGACTGGATGAAAAAAAGCACAGGAGTGCTTATTCCATTATCCTCGATATAAAAGAATAAAACAAATCAAATCAAATCTCTTCTGTGTGCCGCGCGCGCGCGCGCGCGCGCGGGTGTGTGTGTGTTGTGTGTGTGTGTGTGTGTGTGGTGTGTTGTGTGTGTGTTGTGTGGTTGTGTGTGTGTGTGTTGTGTGTGCGCGCGCGCGGTGCGTGCGTGCGTGCGTGTGTGTGTGTGTGATTTTAAAAAAAACACACAGTACCCAGCCCCCTTCCCTTCTCCCCTGGGCAGTCTCACTTTCAATAAGGGGGGGGGGGGGGGGGGGGGGGGGCAGGATATGGGCCTAGTGGTCAGAACATTGCGCTCGCAATTTGACGATCGGGGTTCGATTCTCGGACGAGGGGATTTTTCCCTCTGGAGTTAAACATCAGTGCTGACTCCACTCCCCCCAAAGTTTTTTTTCGGATGAGACTCCCCTATAAACCGTGGCCCCGTGCGCGAACGCACGCAGAACATCTTGGCACACGTTAAATCCTGTTCGGCGTTTCGTAAGAGTAGGCCATCCTGTGCTGGTGGGAACTGATGACATTTACAAAACTGCATACACACGGGGACTGGATGTAACAAAAAGGCATATGAAGTGCTTATTCCATTTTTCCTAAAATATAAAAGAATGAATAAATAAATAATATATATTATATATAAGCCCCCATCTGCAATCCTCTCTCTCTCTCCCTCTCCTCTTCGCTCGCACCCCCCCCCCCCCCCCTTATCACCACTACAGGCCCACTACTAGCCTACTTGGCCTAGGCCCTATAGCCTACCACACAGGCGCGCCCGCATAATTTCACAAACAAGCGCGCGCGCGCGCAGAAACACGCGCAGACACGTACCCCCCCACACACATAGTTTTCTGTGGCTAGCCTAGTACCAAGCGGTCTGCAATCACATCTGGAAAGGATTATTTTATACCTGGACACCTCAGTGGTGTGGGAACTTAAAACCAACAGAGAGAGAGAGAGAGAAGAGAGAGGAGAGGAGAGGAGAGGAGAGGAGAGGAGAGAGGGGGGGGGGGGGGGGGAGGGGGGGGGGGGGGGGGAAGGAGGGGAAGGGGATGAAAATGGCTTTGACAGTGATGTCTTTAAGTTGATTTTGTTGTAAAATGGATAGACTCAACTGTGCTGCCTTGTGTTCTGCTTGTAAGTACTTGGTGCTTTGGAAAAGAGATGAAATTTCGATGGTGTTTTCTCCCTCAGATCTCTTTAGTGATTTATTTATCTCATCTTTTTGGGGGGTATGGATTATTCCTTTGTTCACTCTGGATTTTTTCATACTGTCCATTTTTTCCATGTATCTTTCACAGCATATATTTGTACATTTGTTTTTACCTTTCCATTACAATGTGTCTTGTCCGTTGACTTTTGAAGGGATAGTTTTAAACTAGAAATATTTTTGTCACTTGGTGTTTTGGAATAAATCCACTTTTACAGTGGTGTGAACAACCTGATGTGTTACCAGCTGCCAAATGTACAGACCGACACTGTGATTGCTGTTGACAGCACACTGTCAGCGTTCGAGCTTGTTTGCTGTCTTAGTGTCAGTGTGGAGAGGTGTGGTTTCTTGGAAGGAAATGTTGTTTAAACCAACGGCTCAACAGAGAGAGGATCTGAGTTTGAATGGTGTAATATCTTTAGAATGGCCTTAGTTTGGGAGGCGTTTTCCTCTGTGTTGACAGAAAATGGTTGGCTCAGCAGTTTAAACATAATTTTGATTGGGGTACTTTTGGACCTGGTTCCTGCATTTTAATGTGTGAGCTAATTAGGGACAAAAAGGACAGTTAAGGGCACAATACTGGCGTGACCTAGTGAAGACAGAAGATCTATATACCTAGATAACAGTGAGACTGTCTCTTCAGGGAAAGGAGGGAGGGTTGGTTTTGGGTTTAGAGTCGGAGGGAGGGAGGGGAGGGGGGGGGGGATTGGTATGGGTTTTTACATGGGGGGGAGGGAGGAGGACAGGCGGAGGGGGGATGGGCGGTACAGGTTTACATGTCAAGCAGGGGGGGGGGGGGGGGGGGGGGAGGGGTGTGGAACGGTTCTTTTCCTTCTCTTGTAAAAAAAAAAATTATGGTTAGCTCTGCATTAAGGCCAT
>JASPKP010000590.1:20000-25000 GCA_030674155.1 Stramonita haemastoma | reverse complement strand
ACAAAAGAAGGCCTAGCACCTAGCCTCCCCCCCCCCCTCTTCCAGCTCTCCTAGCCTAGGCTAATTGCTGTTGGCAGAAGTACACTGACCTGTGGTCCTGGAGGCCTATGTTGATGAAAGATGATAGCCTAAACACACACACGGCCTGGAGAAAGTGTGGACTGTTAGAGAGTGGATGCTGTTTACACTGACATCACCCTTTCCTGCTGCCCAGCCCTCCTACTCCACATCTGTTATCTATCAGGTCTGTCTCCTCCCCAGCACTGATGACAGCCTAATAAGCCTATAAGATAGGAAAGGGCTCTTCCAAACTTAACTCTCTCTCTCTCTCTCTCTCTCTCTCTCTCTCTCTCTCTCTCTCTCTCTCTCTCTTCTCTCTCTTCTCTCTCTCTTGAGAACCTTGAGCAAATAAAAGGTTTTAAAGTTTAGGGGTCCAGGTCTATTATAGCATTGTTCGGACACAGTTTGTTGTAAGTTGCGGAGGGGGTGGAGGGGGTGGTGTCGCGTTGATCCCCCCCCCCCCAGGTAGTTAGCCCCCACCCCCCAGTAAAAAACAACAACCTATCTTATTCCTCTCTTCTCTCGTTGGCTTTTATATTACACCGTCAGATGTGTCTGGGAAAAATAAAGGGGTGTCCTTTCCAGTTCCTCTCGTGGGCCCTACAGCTTGGTCTGTAGGGCTATTAGGCTAGCCTAGCCTATCTCTGTTGACCACTCTTTCTTCCTCAGGTCGCTGAATAGCGTAACCTCTGAAGAATGCTAGCACGCCTGTCTGGTTTTCTTTAGGCCTAGCATACCAGGGGCACACAGGGGAGAAGGAGGAGTTTCAGCTTCTTGGATATAATTATATGGTGGTTTAGTCTGTTGTAAGTTCAATGGACCTATAACACACTTCTTCCGCATTTTAGAAGCTCCTCATACATTTGAGTCAACTTTCTGACTTCAGTTCCAAGTTGTGACAAAGTGCGTCCACGCAACAGGAAAGGAAGCCACAACAGTCTGTGAGTACAAGTCTGTTATGCCAGCTTTAGTTGTACAGCTTGCTGTCTGTCTGCATGTGATTGTGTTGTTTGTTTTTTGCGGTGAAATACTGTCCACTTTTCTGTGTTCCTATTCTTTAATATTAGTCTAGAAGATCTAGATCTAGCAGCTCAGTAAACTGAGGTCTCAGCAGTAAGAAATCCTTTCCCTCAAAAGCAGCCAGCAAGGATTTTAAAAAATTGATCAGGACGAAAATCCATATATTGCAAACTTAAAACAAAACAGAACTAAATGCCGATAAAATTATGGCCTATCAAAAGAGAGAGAGAGAGAGAGAGAGAGAGAGAGAGAGAGAGAGAGAGGAGAGAGAGAGAGAGAGAGAGGAGAGAGAGAGAGGAGAGAGAGAATTAATTGATTGATTGATTGATAACCTTTATTCCCAAGTGACTGATTGATTGATTGATTGATATATTTTTTTCCCAAGGGTTACAGTTAAGTACTAACATATTTTCATCTTGTCCTTGCCCTGAGTAAGGACTAGGCTATCATTAGTAATCAAAACTGATAATTTCAAGAGAGAGAGAGAGAGGGCAGTGTTCCAAGAGAGAGAGAGAGAGAGAGAGAGAGAGAGAGAGAGAGAGAGAGAGGGAGAGAGAGAGAGAGAGAGAGAGAGAGAGGAGAGAGAGAGAGTGCACGCGCGCAGTAATCAAAACTGATAATTTCAAGAGAGAGAGAGTTAGAGAGAGAGAGAGAGAGGGCAGTGGGAACACCAGGAACTGGAATGCGTACTGTACATCAACCACAGACCCTCACTGAAATAAGGAAGGGGGGGGGGGGGGGGGGGGGGGGGGGGGGCATACTTAGCAATAACATCACATGCAAGAGAAGGAGGAGTATTATCAGTTGAAAGAAAAGTCAAATTACAAATATTTTCCATCTACATTTGTCTGTGCCTGTAATAAAATCAAGTCATTAAACAAAGTCACACCATAAACATCAACAGCAATAACCCCTGTGTTTCACAAATTGAACAGACAAAACAGTGTATGTGATAAGACATGCATGTGTATATATCATGTGTGTACGCGCGCGTGTGTGTGTGTTCCTGCCCACGTGTGTGTTCTTTAAGTGTTTATTACGTCTTTTCACACTGAGCAATATTAGACAAAACTCTGTGTGTGTGTGTGTGTGTTGTGTGTGTGTGTGTGTGTGTGTGTGTGTGTGTGTGTGTTTGTGTGTGTGTGTGTGTGTGTGTGTGTGTGTGTGTGCAGAACAACAATATAACTAGGTCTATGTGGTTTCATTATTTCGATTCAGGTGTAGGCCTATTAACCATTCTTTGCGGATTGAAACAGGACGAGTGAACGGCATTCCGCAAGCAAATCGTCTTTGTAAACACTGTAACATGAAAACCATAGGAGATGAGTTTCACTTCATATCGGAAAGTCCAAAGTTTTCTGAGCTTCGGAAGAATGTCCAACCTCCTGAATATTTGTATCCAAGATCCATGTTCACATTCTGTAGTTCTCTTCTGATAAAAAAAATATGAAAAATACTTTATTGAAAACTAAGCAAATTCATAGTCTACAGTTGCATGACATTAACGAAAAGGTTGACTATAGTATATTTCTATTTCTGTGAAATTCTGTGTAATGAAAATTATATAATATGTTACAGTTGACTTTGTTTACTAAAATCCTCCATGCCCCCGAGAGGGGTCAAAGGCGAATTAAATCTTACATCGTGAATCGCGCGTGCGCGCGCGTGTGTGCGTGCGCGCGCTTGTGTGTACGCGTGTGCGTGTTATGCACACATTTGTATGTGTGTGTGTGTTAAATTAAATTTGGGGTTTAATTCTTTTATATCGAGGATAATGGAATAAGCATCCATGTGCTTTTTTAAAAATCCAGTCCCCGTGTGTATGCAGTTTTGTAAATCTTGTTAACTGTTCTCACCAGCACACAATGGCCTACTCTTACGAAAAGCGGAACAGGATTTAACGTGTGCGCAATATGTTCTGCGTGCTGTCGTACACGGGGCCTCGGTTTACAGTCTCATCCGAAAGACTTTTGGGGAGAATGGAGTCAGCACTGATGTTAACTCCAGGGGAAAAATCCCCTCCAACGGGAGTCAAACTCGTGTGTGTGTGTGTGTGTGTGTGTTGTGTGTGTGTGTGTGTGTGTGTGTGTGTGTGTGTGTGTGTGTGTGTGTGTGTGTAGTAGTAGTAGTAGTAGTAGTAGTAGTAGTAGTAGTAGTAGTAGTAGTAGTGTAGTGTGGTAGTAGTGGTAGTAGTAGTAGTAGTGTAGTAGTAGTAGTAGTAGTAGTAGTAGTAGTAGTAGTAGTAGTAGTTAGTTAGTAGTGAGTGGTAGTAGTGTAGTAGTGGTAGTAGTAGTAGTAGTAGTAGTAGTAGTAGTAGTAGTAGTAGTAGTAGTAGTAGTAGTAGTCGTCTTCAAGTTTACGTCCTTCCACATACAGTGATAGGCCTACCCGACGGGGAGGGGAGGGGAGGGGGAGGGGAAAGAATATATATTTTTTAAAGTAAAAGAGATGAAAATAAAAACATAAATCAATACACATTTATACGTAAAAAAACAAACCCCCTTATTATAAAAATATAATAATAATTTTATCAGTTGAAATATTACGATAAAGAAGGAAAGGAAGAAAGAGACAGAAACAGAAAATGGGGGGGGGGGGGGGGGGGGGGGGGGTTGACTAAAAATGTATATATTATATATATTAAAAAAAAAAAAAATTTTTTAAAGGGAATATTAGCGCGTGTGTGCTGTGTGTGTTTGTCCTCTTATGCAGTGTTTAGTTGTGGCTGAAGATCTCCTCATTACATTAAGCGGAAATGTATGCTAAACACTAAATCAACAAGAGAGAAAAACATTCAACTTACAAATTAACTCTGACAGACAGGCAACTCGGTGTGTGTGTGTGTGTGTGTGTGTGTGTGTGTGTGTGTGTGTGTGTGTGTGTTGTGTGTGCGTGCGCGCGCGCGCGCGCGCGCGGTGCGTGCGTGTGTGCGTGCGTGCGTGGGTGTGTAAGCATAGGTATTGTTTACTCTGCAGCAACTAGGAATCTGTATGCCTACACAGATCTAGTTATGTCGAAAAAAATTGTAACATGTGATGATGTCAAAAATTCAAACAAAATTAAATTAAACTTTAACAGGAAAATAAAAAATGGTGTGAAGGAAACGAGGGGCTGGGCTCTTGGGGTCCGCTCTATGTTCCCTCCGCTCTCTGTTCCCTCCGCTCTATGTTCCCTCCGCTTCTGTTCCTCCGCTCTCTGTTCCCTCCGCTCTCTGTTCCCTCCGCTCTCTGTTCCCTCGCGCTATGTTCCCTCCGCTCTATGTTCCCTCCGCTCTCTTGTTCCCTCAGCGCTATGTTCCCTCCGCTCTATGTTCCCTCCGCTCTTGTTCCCTCCGCTCTTGTTCTCTCCGCTCTATGTTCCCTCCACTCTATGTTCTCTCCGCTCTATGTTCCCTCCGCTCTATGTTCCTCCGCTCTATGTTCCTCCGCTCTATGTTCCCTCCGCTCTATGTTCCCTCCGCTCTATGTTTCCCTCCCTCCGCTCTCTGTTCCCTCCGCTCTTGTTCCCTCCGCTCTATGTTCCCTCCGCTCTATGTTCCCTCAGCGCCTATGTTCCCTCAGCTCTATGTTCCCTCCGCTCTATGTTCCCTCAGCTCTATGTTCCCTCAGCTCTATGTTCTCTCAGCTCTATGTTCCCTCAGCTCTATGTTCCCTCCGCTCTATTTTCCCTCAGCGCTATGTTCCCTCAGCTCTATGTTCCCTCAGCTCTATGTTCCCTCAGCTCTATGTTCCCTCAGCTCTATGTTCTCTCCGTTCTATGTTCCCTCAGCTCTTACCCAAGCCTTTCAGTATTTCTAACATTTTAAGATTATCAAGCAAAAATCTGTAAGAGGGATAGGCTAGCATAGGCAGTGTTGGACAACCAAGCTGGCAAATACGGCTTCAACTGTTCACTAGATCTAAAAAAAACACACAAAAAAA
>JASPKP010000590.1:12500-17500 GCA_030674155.1 Stramonita haemastoma | reverse complement strand
AGAGAGACAGACAGACAGACAGACAGACAGACAGACGAGACAGACAGACAGCAGAGACAGAAGAGACAGACAGACAGACGACGGACACTGAACAGACAGAAGACAGAAGGACAACAATAGAGCACTAACAGTTAAAAATTACTGATTGAATGTGAACTAGTCTGCATTAAAAATCAAGTCAATATATTATATATATATATTATATATATACATTATTATATATATATATATATATATATATTATATAATTATATATATATCAATTAAAACAAGAAACGAGAGAGAGAGAGGAGAGGAGAGAGAGGAGGAGAGAGAGAGAGAGAGTGAGAGAGAGAGAGAGGAGAGAGAGAGAGAGAGAGAGAGAGAGAGAGCTCGAACTTTTAATTGACTCACACCTAGAGAAATCTGACTCTTTTGTTTGTATACTTTTCATTGACTTCTCCTCTGCCTTTAATACAATTCAGCCCCATCTCTTAGCCCTAAAACTGCTTTCAATTAACGTCTGTCCACGACTCATTCTCTGGATAATGAGCTTTTTAACTAATCGTACACAGTTTGTCCGTTTTCAAAAAGCAATATCTACTGAAAGATCAACTTCTACTGGCTCTCCCCAAGGCACTGCTCTGTCCCCCATCCTTTTCACCCTTTATACTAATGACTGCACTGGCTCTGATCTTGTACCATTAATCAAATATTCGGATGACTCTGCTCTGGTAGAATGTCTAATTCCCATGTCATGTATCTTAAACAAGTTGAGGAGTTTTCCTCCTGGTGGAAACAGAACTGCCTTGACTTAAATGTTGAAAAAACTAAAGAGATGTTAATTGATTTTCGCAAAAACCCTGAGCCCATACCGAACCTTTGCATTGATGGTGTGTAGCGGTTGAACGTGTGCATGAATACAAATATCTAGGTACTATTATTGATGATAAACTGAACTTAACTGCTAACACAGATCTCTTAAATAAGAATTGCCATTCTCGCATCTTTTTCCTTCAGAAACTCCAGAGTCTTCAAGTGAATGTTAAAGTTCTACAGAATTTCTATCGATGCTTTATTGAGTCTGTCCTTTCCTTCTCTTTAATTTGCTGGTACAGAAGCCTGACTGTAAAAAACAAAAGTGTTGTGAACAAAATTGTTACAAGATGTGGCAAAATTGTGGGCTGTGAGCAAATGAAACTGAATGATTTGTATGAATGCCGTGTGAGAGACAGAGCAAAAAAGATTTTAAGTGATGGTACTCATGGGCTACAAAATATTTCAAACTCTTGCCTTCTCAAAAGCGCTACAAGTACCTAAGTTTAAAACCTTGCAATATAAAAAAATAAGTTTTGTTCCCACCTCAATTCAGCTGCTTAATCAGAGCATGTAAAAATAAAAAATAAAAAATCTGAACAGACCAAAGCAGGGAGAGAGAGAGAGAGAGAGAGAGAGAGAGAGAGAGGAGAGAGAGATGAGAGAGAGAGAGAGAGAGAGAGAGACAGAGAGAGACAGAGAGAAGACAGACAGACAGACAGACAGAAGACAGACGGAGACAGAGAGAGAGAGAGACAGAAAGAGAGAGACAGAGAGACAGAGAGAAGCAAGTATGGAGGAAGGGGGTGGGGGTGGGAGGCAGGGTGAAACAGAGCTCAGCTAGGAAAGGGACGGGACAATCTAAAGCATAGGGAGGCCTTTTTTTTTTCCCTCTGTCTTTTCATATCATACAATATGTTTCAGAAATTATTCGTTTTATGCCATAAAAATGTTGTGCGTGTGTTATTATCTTAGACTGTGCTTAACAATGTAATGAAAGATTGTTTGTTACTTTCATTGATATTAATTTTGTCTTATCATACGACTGTTTTTAACAAGTTAAATGATTTAATATCAATTATGGTTTATTTCACAAAAATATGTGTACATGTGTATGCGTGTTTCCAACAGTGCGCGCGCGCGCGCGGCGCGGCGCGTGCGTGTGTGTGTGTGTGTGTGTGTGTGTGTGTGTGTGTGTGTGTGTGTGTGTGTGTGTGTGAATGCGTGTGCAAACTGGTGTGCGTAGGAATGGTTGAGATTTTGTTTTGGTGAGTTTATGACTGGGTGAGGTATTGTTGAGTTGTGGGTGAATTTTATATTATGATATGTGCGAGCTTTTTTTTTTTTTTCTCCTCCGTGATGTTACTTTTTACATGTCTGCTTTTTATGTGTGGCATGTAACCCGCGTGAATTTCTCTATGAGATAATAAAGTGTTTTTGAATTTGAATTTTGACTTTTGGCACATGGCCACTATCATCACAAGGTGAGCAACAATGCAAACATAAGAAACAAAAATATTCCGTTGAAAACAATATATGGAAGCACTGAAGTTTGTTTTTTCAAGAGATTCATGTTATAGGTTAATAGCAAGATAGAAAAAGCATTGTTAGTTTGGTTACGAACATTTTCTTTAGCATCCGTCTGAAAGCATGATGGGCATCTTATCCATTTTTTCTGATATCAAAACATTTGTGCAAGAACCAAGCCAACTGTCGTGTGGTCTGGGCCTTTCTGCACGACAATATGTCCAGCAAGCTCTGGTCTTCAAAATGTGGGGGTTACGGTCTTAAAAACATCTGGACGAATATTGTTGTATTTACGGCAGTGAAACAAAAGGTGTTTTTCATCTTCTGTGATTTCCAGGCAGAAGGGACCGTCATTCATGCCTGGGTTAACATCTCGATTAAAACGGTTTCTGTGAGTGTTGATGTCACTGACACCCAATCTGAACGAACCAGAGAGTCTCTAAAGACTTTTACAGTCACTGCCGAGAAATAGCTCTCTGTTGAGAGGACAGGTTTGAATGACTTGTATAGATTACAACGCTCGCTGTCCCTTATGTCCCAAACCACTCTTGATGTACACTATCTATCACTCTTTGCTTAAAAGCGACAAGAACATTGATTCATTCTCCTTCTTGGTTTAACCATACAAAATTAAAACCTAATGTTTCCAAAAGTGTTCTAAACTTTTGATACCCAGTTACTTTTGCCTTGATTGTCCAGATTAAATAGCAGTCGGTAAGCCTGATGAGGGAGGCGAAGTCTATCCATTTTTATTACACGGAACCAAAAACTTCAGTGACCTAATGAAGCAATTAACTATGAGGGGGTACCTCCCCAGCTCGCCGTTTAGCACGACAGAGGGTGTACAGACGGGGACATTCATGAACTTTTTACACACATGCAGATATACTTTTTCAGTTGAATCGCTGTAATACAATTTGAAGAATGTCTGTTTGGTCATTACTGTCAATTCGTTTTAATGTCCGTGTAATATCTGCTGTTGCTCGTTTACCTTTGATTGCTAGGAGCTGTGTATTCCGGGATGTACTCATAGTGGTTTGAGAAATTAAACCCCAGGTAACTTATAGTTATTGACCACTTCCAGCTGTTCTCCCTGATAGACCATCTTTCATGTCTTCCTAAATATCCTCCTTTCCTGAAAACCATTACTTTTGTTTTGTCACAATTAATTTCTAATTTGAGGTTAGAGCATGCTTTACTGAGACAATTCAGTTGATTTTGTAGGCCAGATGGCGAACTTGACAACAATGCTAAGTCATCTGCAAACATGAGGATAAAGGGGTTTCCTAGTCCAGGGCATAATTGGACATCATGCTTTCCTTCAGCTGACAAATTGTCTGCTAATTCATTTATTATCATTGAAAAAAATGTAGTACTAGCTACGCAGCCTTGTCTCAAACCCTGTGGGAAGTCAAAAAAAGTATGTGACATCGTTGTTTGCAGGCACACATGCTTTCAAAGATTTATACATTGCTGTACAGCTTTAGAGAATGCCCCAGACGTGCCAGACCTTATCAGTGCTCTCAACAGGATTCCGTGCTGGACTGAGTCGTAGGCCCTCCTTAAGTCAACAAAACAAACATACAGTTTAGCAGGTTTACTTAGATATTTTTGAACAGCAGCATTACAATGTGAAAATATGGTCTGTTGTGCAGTAACCTTTCCTGAATCCGGCTTGTGTTTCCCATATTTTCTCATTTTCTTCCAACCAGAGGTACAAACGGGGTGTTAAGGATCGATGTGTAACGTTTTCCGATCAAGCTGTGAAGTGAAATCCCTCGATAGTTGGATGGGGAATCTCGACTGCCTTTCTTAAATATCGGCACAATTATGGCTTCTGGCCACATATCTGGAAATGATCCCGACAAGAAAACCGAGTTAAAGAGTTTTGTTAAGAATATTGATATTAATGCTTCCCCGGACTTCAGCATTTCCGCTAAAATGTTGTCTGAGCCACAGGCTTTACCCGATTTTAACCTTTGTAGTGATGCTCTCACTTCATCCTCAGTAATGGCTTTGTCTAGCTCTTCGATATAGTTACGACTGCAAACGTCAGTGTGATCGGCAGGACGGTCTAGCAGTGGTTCCTCTGTTCGTGCATCATCGGACTTAAACACTTCTTTAAAATGATTGAACCACTGTTCATTTGAAATTTTTATCACTGCATGCGCCTTTACCTTTGCAAACTAAGCATTCATATACTTCTTTCCAAAACAACTTAGGGTCTTTCATGTGTTTGACAAGGGCCTCTGCCTTTGCTTTCTTGTATGCTCTTTCTTTGAGTTGACAAGAGAACGGTATTGGCGTTTAACCTGTACGCGATTTTGTTCCGACTTACACGTCTGAATTTCCGTAACTTCGATTTAACATCTTTTTTGCCTTGGATACATTTGCTGTCAAACCAGTCGGCTTCTTTTCTGTTGTTACCGGTGAACACCGTTTTCTTCATGCAGTTTGCCGCCGACTGTAGGCACTCCACAAACAAACCCAGTGCAATGTTCAGGTTGACATCACTTTCTGTTATTGCACTTTCTGTTATTGCACGTGGCAATTTTTCCTGGGATTAGAGAGAGAGGAGAGAGGAGAGGTGGGGGGTTAGGCCTACTGGTTCTAAAGGAGGCTCCACAGTGGGGAAAAAAAAAAAGCCACACCAGGACACTCCAGCCGTTAGTTACTGC
>JASPKP010000590.1:0-7500 GCA_030674155.1 Stramonita haemastoma | reverse complement strand
CTCTCTCTCTCTCTCTCTCTCTCTCTCTCTCTCTCTCTCTCTCTTCTCTCCTCTCTCTCTCTCTCTCTCTCTCCCTCTCTCTCTGTGACCATAATAATGTGTAATATTTTGATATAAAGTAGGGTTGTTGTTTTTTTTTTACCTGATTTATTGATTTTCATTTTGTATTGATTGTTACAATGTGGACACATATTATGTTTACAAGGACAGGTTGTAAGACTAGGCTTGGCCAAAAATGTTGATCCATAGGTATTACAGATATTTCATTAATTGAAGTATCATGTATTTATTCATTCTCCTGTCAACCCCCCCTCCCCCCCCCTCTGCAGCAGCAGCAACAACAAAAAAGACTAACCCCCCCTCCTCTGTAGGGTAGGGGTTGTTTCAGATCACCACTAGTAAAAAGACAACAACAAAAATAGCATGTGCACAAGCATTTAGGCTAATGGCTGACGAGCAATTTCCGGTGATTGTTGATAGATAACAGAAATTAATTTGATCGATCTTTACAATATGCATTTACCTATTATACTTTGCATAGTTTGTGTGGTTAGATGTGCAAAACGGGGCATTATGTAAAAGGTTGAGCATGCTCGGCAATTTTGTTGATTTTGAAGGTAAGTCCTGGCTTGTTATTCCAACTTCGTTGTGGCTTTGAACCACGTGTTTCAGCTTTTCTTGGCAATAAAACGATTTGGATCAGTGCATGAGAGAATCGTTTTGTGATGAAGAAAATGGCTTAGATAACCCAAGCCAATGTAACGTTTAGATCTAATGTTTTCCCATCCCTTCCAAGATCGCAGCAGGATCTCAAAGTTTTACGTTTCAAGGTTTGGGACAAAAGTCATAGGGCTGCAGACATTGATACTTCTTCTCATTTCTGTATCAGGGGTTTGTAGGATTGACAAAAAAGCTCAGTTATGGAAACTATGTGGGTTAGAAAATAAGCGTTTTAATGGAAAATGATAGAGGTCAATTTCGATCTTTAAAATGTTGATAGTGACTTTAGATAATATGCCTAATTTGATTTGGATCAAATCCACTGACATACTCTACTCGATCAGGTTTCAACTCCTGTTAACCCTTTCTCTCACCGTACACACACCACATACAGGACCCGTCCCCCTATTTCCTACTGCCCAGGCCTTGATTTACTTTTGCTGTTGCTTTAACTCCATCGACTCAGGGTCACTATCATGAGGACACTTGTACTCGTGGCTAAATCAGCAAGCTAACTTGCACTTTTCTCTGTCCTCTAAAATGCTTGTCTTGCTGTGTGACATCCAGCTAGATTTGTACATCATGATAACTGTCATAATCATTGTCATTTTCAAGTAAATCATCGACAAAAGGCATCATCTCCAATGCCATTTTTTAATGTTATCCATAGTTTGTTTGGTGTTGTCCAGTATATTTTTTTATTAGAAATATCCTTGAGCTCAGTGGTAGTGTCAGACCTGCAGTCCTGAAGTCATGGGCCTGGGATTCACACATGTGGAAAAATAACTGCTCATGTTTGCTTCTTGAGGTTTATGTTGTATCTAGATAGAAAACAGTCTGATTCCAGGGCCAACTAGTTCGCAGCACATTGCCTGAAAAAAAATCAATTCAGTGCTCCAAAAACTGCTAAAGAAGTTAATGGAGAAGTCATTGAACGACAGACATGTTCAGAACCACAGCAGAGGTCAAGCCAGAAGAGAAATATTTTGTTTTTGTTTGTTTGACAGGATCAGCACAGAGAGATGTTTGGGAGAAGGAGCCCAGGACCAAAGTTGTGACAGAGAACTGAAATGGCAGTGGGAGAGGAGAGGAAAAACACAGGGACATGAGAAGTTAGTTGGTGTGCAATATCTGGGAGTGTGGCTGAAAAGGTGTAGATTTTTGGACTGACAGAATCTCTGCTTAGCACCCAAGGAGTGAAAACTCCCCCATAGCTGGCCCAGACTTTGCAAGCACAACTGTGTTTTTCTTGTTGTTTTTCATCTGTTGATTTTTTTTCTGCATTTTTTTCTTCTCTTGTTACTTTGCTGTTGTTGTTTTTTTTCCTGTGTTGTTTTCTTCTGCTTTTGTTTTCCTCGTATTTTTTCCCTGTAGCTTTGGGTGTTCCATGTCTTCATACATTGCTGTTGATGTTTTTTTTTTTTTTATCAGTGTTATCCTGTGTACTATGGTTGGGTCAGCCATGACCAAAATAGGTCATATTTTTCATTTCATGACAACAACATTTTAGATACCCTGTCTGACGCTAAAGGAGCAATTGATGGTTTGGTGCTGCTGTATAAGTTAGAGATTTCATGCAAGATTCAGGATTTGTTTTCCATAGGCCTAATGAACAAAGAAATGAAATAAATAAATAAACGATTACATAAATTAATTAATATATGAGTAGATATATTGTGCATTATACATGTATACAATGAATCATTGATGGATTAACACAGCTTTTATGCAAATTATTACTGTTAGAGGTTTATGTTCTATTCTTAGTGTCAGTATCTTTCATTATAGTGTGTGCATGTGTGAGTGTTTATTTTATTCTTCTTTTACTTCGAGGATAATGGAATAAGCACTCATGTGCTTTTTTTTTTTACATCCAGTCCCCGTGTGCATGCACTTTTGTAAATTTTGTTATCTGTTCCCACTGGCACACAATGGCATACTCTTCCGAAATGCGGAATGGTTTTTAACATGTCCACAAAATGTTCTGCAAGCATTTGCACAAGTGACCTTGGTTTGTAGTCTCATCGGAAGGATTTTAGGGGGGAGTGGAGTCGGCACTGATCTTAACTCCAGAAAAGAAATCCTCTTACATGAGATTCAAACCCAGGTCAGCTGATCTCAAGCGCAGTGCACAGCACTCTTACTCCTCTGTGTGTGTGTGTGTGTGTGTGTGTGTGTGTGTGTGTGTGTGTGTGTGTGTGTGTGTGTGTGTGTAAGTGTGTGTGTGGTGTGTGTGTGTGTGTGTGTGTGTGTGTGTGTTATTTCAGATTAAAAATATTAAAGACAGAAAGTAACTAGTCTGAAAGAGAAAAAGTGGCAAGCTTCTTTTTAATCATTTACAGCAGCATCAAACTATTTTGCTCTCCAAATTACCAAAACAGGCTGTGAGTTAAATATAAGTTAGAAATGATTTTTCATTGATAATCTACAGAAGGCAAAGTAGTGTCCTATAAACTGCACCTTGGATGAGTGTGTGTGTGTGTGTGTGTGTGTGTGGTGTGTGTGTGTGTGTGTGTGTTTGTGTGTGTGTGTGTGTGTGTGTGTGTGTGAGTGTATTCTTTTTCTTTCCCCCTTGCAGTTTATTTTTAAGGAAATGACAAGGTATTGGTGCTCTGTTCCAATACAGCAGTGCTCTTACACAAATGAGCTGCAAAAAGAAGAGAGCTTTAGGAAGAGGAGAGGTGGGTTCAATGGAGGGGGAAAAAACACCTACCTGGGAGTGATATGTGACAGAAGTGAATATTGAATGACACATGCATTTTTTTGTGGGAAAGTAGTCAGTCGACTATGGGTGTGGACTGCATGACATGAACATGTGCAGCATGCACAGCAGACCCTAGGAGAGATGGCTGCACCAGCTTCAACTTGCCCAAGGCACACAGCCTGAACAATTCAGGGCAGCGCCAGCAACACTGCACTGAGTGAAGTCAGTAGTCCAGTCCAGTCCATAGAGCCTGTCTGACCTCTGTCAGTATTGAATTCAAACATTTTAATTATCTCACAAATAGAAATTCATGTGGGTTACAAGCCATGCATAAGAAAGTAAATAGGAAAAGCATTTATCACAGAGGAATAACATGGCACAGTATACAGCCATTACCCCTCACACATTACAAGGCAGTATCAATACCAACACCAATACCAGCACTTTATCAAATAGGAATTCACATGGTCTCAAGCATTATACAAAAATAATGAGTAGAAATAGTTATCACAGAAAAATAATAAAATTCAGTCTTAACCCCCCCCCCCCCCCCCCCCCCACACTCACACTCACACACATACACACATGCGCGCGCGCATGCACGCACACACACACACACACACACACACACACACACACACCACACACACACACACACACACACAACACCACACACACACTTGGAATTACTGATTTTGTTAGAACTGCATTTTCCTTTTTGTTTTCTGTACTTCAGTAAGTTACAAAAAGGTGTGTTTTTTTTAAAAATCACTTAGCAAGTATTGACCCCCTGAAATATAAGCTACCTTATCCTACACATTGCCAACTACACTCCCTTCCTCTGACACTTCCCCCCCCCCCCCCCCCCCCCCCCCCCCCTTTGCCCCTTCCCCTGTCTAATATCACAACTTGTGAAAAGACATTAAATGAATTTGAACTCTCATACCTCTCCTCTCTCTCTCTCTCTCTCTCTCTCTCTCTCTCTCTCTCTCTCTCTCTCTTCTCTCTCTCTCTCTATCTCTCTCTCTCTCTCTCTCCCTCCCTCCCTCCCTCCCTCTTACACACACACACACACACACACACACACACACACACACACACAACACACACACAACACCACACACACACACACACACACAGAGCACAGCAGCATGTCACATACCAGTGCACAATGATCACAGCAATGATCATTGAATGTCAGTCAGACCACAGATCTTATCTGTGCCACAAATCTGGCTGTTTGATAAACCAGATATTTTCAGAGTGCAGCAGTGTCTTGTAGGAGTCTTGATGCCTTTTATAATTTTAGATTGCTGTGTAGAATCATCCTGATTTGGTTCCATACATCATGTTTCAGATTCCAAAGAAAGAAAGGCCTTAGGCTGTCCCTGTGTTCTTTCCAGGCATGCTTGTTGCAGTTCTCTTCTTCTGTGTGTGCCTTAGTATCATCTGAGTTACAGTGTTCAAACAGTGGTTCTGACTTTATCTGTAACTCATGTATCTCAACTTGATCATATCATTCTGTCCTCTGGTTCATTCCCTTCACTGACAGAAAGAGAACAAACACTGCATCTCACTGTCCAATGTCTTTTTCTGGAGTGTCTCTCCTGTCTGTCTGACCCTCTTCAGCTCTATGTACCAGAGTGCTGTTTTTCCTCTTCCTCTGATACAACCAGACTCCACGTTCCAACTCAGCATTGTATATCCTGTGGCTCATGTACAAGTTTCTCTCATACAGTCCCTCTCTTTGAAATGATTTTATGTAGAATTAGATCGCCCTTTTATCATTCTGTTTCAGTCTCAGCCTTCAGAAGAACTCTTCAAACTGACCTGTTCCTTTCTTCATACATAGCTAGCTATATCTTTGCCAGTTACTAGGATTTTTACTCTGTGTGTGTGTGTGTTGTGTGTGTGTGTGTGTGTGTGTGTGTGTGTGTGTGTGTGATGTGCGTGCATGCGTGTGCGCGTGTGCGTGCGTTTGTGCATGCATGTGTTTGTGTGTGTGTGCGTGCGAGTGTGTGTGTGTGTGTGTCTGTGTGTGTGTGTGTTCTTCAGTTAAAGGCTGTCTGTAAGAGAGTGATATTAGTCAAAAGTGAGGGGGAGAGAGAAAGAAAGAAAAGAAAGAGAGAGAGAGAGAGAGAGAGAGAGAGAGAGAGAGAGAGAGAGAGAGAGAGAGAGAGCTTGCTCTTGGGTATGTTATAATTATGTTCATGTAAGTGAATCATGTATGGTGTGTGTGTGTGTGTGTGTGTGTGTGTGTGTTGTGTGTGTGTGTGTGTGTGTGTGTGGTGTGTGTGTGTTTCTTCAGTTAAAGGCTGTCTGTAAGAGAGTGATATTATTCAAAAGTGAGGGGAGGAGGGAGAGAGAGAGAGAGAGGAGAGAGAGAGAGAGAGAGAGAGAGAGAGAGAGAGAGAGAGAGAGAGAGAGCTTGCTCTTGGATATGTGTATATGTATGTTCATGTAAGTATCATGTATGGTTGTGTGTGTGTGTGTGTGTGTGTGTGTGTGTGTGTGTGTGTGTGTGTGTGTGTGTGTGTGTGTGTGTGTAGCATTCATGTGGATTTGTTTGCAAGCACATGTGCATATAGGTGTGCCTGCCTTAGTGCATGAAATGCTGTTAGCCTGAGTAAGTGAACGTGTGAGTTACTGATAGCCTGTGCAAATTAAATGTGGTTTTGACTGTTTGTTTGTTTGTTGTTGTTTTCTTGCCATTTTTGTGATTATGTTTGTTGTTTTTTTCCCTGTTGTACTGTCATTCTTTGGGCCACAACTATGGAAATAGTGCTTCTGTCCACTTCTAGGTAAAAGCATTATGCAAGATTCCACTGACATTATGTTATCACATTACATCACATTGCATTGCTTACATGTCTTATCGCATTTAAATCAACATATAATCATGACAATAATAACAATGATACTGGAACTGTATGGATATTAAAAAAAAACAAAATTTTAATGAAAACAAAAAGTTTCACAGAAGAGTTGTCAAAGTTACAGGGTGAGAGAAAAGAAAAGTGAAGTGATAAAGGCGGTGGAAGATGTCAGTTGTGCTGATGAAAAAGATCTGTATTTTTAAGTGCCCTTTTCAAAGTGGAGAGAGATTCCATATGGTGGAATTTTGAAGGGAGAGAGTTCCAGACTTGAGGTGCACTGCGGGAGAAGCTAAAGTTGTGTTCTGACTCTTGGAACTGATAGAAGATGGGAGTCAGGAGGAGGGAGATTTCTAGAGGGAATGCAGACAGAGAGAAGTTAGTGCGGCATTATTCTAGGCAGGGAAGAACCAGTGGAAGAGCTCAGCCATCATGTAGCTGTCTTTGAGTGGCTGAAAGTGTGAGTCTTTTGCTCTGAGAACAACTCTGGCAGCACAGCTTTCAACTTTTCACTGTTAGATAGGTCCTAGGATATAGACTGTGAATAGTGAACAAGAAGAGAAATATGACAGTAGTCCAGTTTGACAAAACAAAAGTACAAGCAAGGGTTTTGGCTGATAGGTGGAGTGCAAAATATGTGACACCTTTTCCCCAGAGACCTGTTATTGGAAATTTTAAAAAAATATGCAAATAATTGTTTAAAATTCCAACCTGAACAGAAGTTAATTGTAGTTTGTGGATATATGTACCATGTTTGACTGAATCAGAAGAGCTTCAGTTTGATCATCATTGAGTTTTCACTTATCAACAGTCATCCAGGTCTGAACATCTCTGATGCAGGTCTCAGTGTTTTTAACAGTAGACTGGATCAGACAAGTGTTGGGAAACAGCTTTACTTTTGAAACATAACAAAATAATAGAAAGCATTCTTTGTTTATGTGATAGGTTTAAACATTTCTTGTAGTCTAACATTAATTGTTTAAACATCAAGTTTTAACACTTTTTATACTGAATCATAGTAATGATACATTGTTTACTGATCAGGTTATCTATTTTCATTTAATTTATTTTATTTTGTTCTTATTATATATGGAAGATAATTCATTGACAGCTCTTTAAAGTAGTGTAGAGGTGGTGATGTTGTAAAGACTCCACTTGACTACATGAATTGCGGTTCTCTCTATTTCTCTCTGTGTCTCTGTC
>JASPKP010005903.1:0-15050 GCA_030674155.1 Stramonita haemastoma | reverse complement strand
AATCTAAAGGTTGAGGTCAAATGTAATACTTAGAAGGAATAAGTTTTTTCTCAAGTCACTTAGGCTGGACAAACAAACAAAAAGAATTTGTCTTCTGTCATGACGGCAAAGACGACACATTTATTTTCTGTATATTTTGGCTTGACTTGTTTTATGAGAATGTACTAAAAAATTTCAATTCCCAAGTCGAAATTTTATCAAAGCATTTTAACAAAGACACATGTTAATAGAGAAGGACTCCAAAAGGAAAGTCAGCCCTTAAAAACAATCAAAATACATTTGAAAAAACCCCTTTCACTCGTTTGCCAGACAGCCCCAGTTTGGCCACCTGAAATCTTGAGGCTTTGCCTGAAACACATTAAAAAAGTTTTTTACACACCCAACACCCTGGTTTTGCCAACATATAGAACCCATAGTTTGCAGACAGTTACGTAGGGGGTTTACCATGCTTTTTCCGCGCTGATCCAGGTTATATAAAACTTTATAAGCTTGTGCAGGTAGTCTATGGTTACCCATTTGCAGCCCCCTTTAAAAACAAAAACTCACACTTTTTTACATTGAATTATTAAATGGGTATCTTCCCACTCCCCAAAATAAAACTTTTGGGTGTTTTTCTTCTACGGCAAAAAATTTTTCATAGAAAAAGATGAAACTTTTCTATTTCACGCCCAGCCTCAAACCCCCATATCTCCGCTCCATATGCAAATTTGGTTTGTCTTGGAAAATCAAAAAGCTTGAAAAAGATTCCGTTGAGACTATCAAAACTTACATAACAAGCATAATGCCAAACGTTTTTTTTGCCGATTGACGAGTTTCCGGGCATGCATACTTGAATTTTAAATTTTGTTGAAAAAAAAAATTCCCAAGAAAAACTGTATTACTTAAACAGACATTTGAATGTTACCATAAAAACCTTTTTTCCCCTAGCTGCGAATATCCCCCTTTTCAAAAATACTATAATGTTTGATTTTTTCCATATTTACTTTAGTTCTAACCTATGTGCGCAGAGAAAAAGGTTTTCAAGGGTTCTTAATCCATCATTTTTTTGAAAGAAGAATTATTTCATCTGCAAACAAAAAGATAAAAAAAAACTCAAAAAATCAAAGGAAAAAACCCCACCCTCCTTTTCGATAATTTCAAAGGTATTTAAATTGATAAATATGGAACAAAATGGCTAAAAAACATCCCCCCTGCTTTACTCCTCTTGTACCCCCTCACAAAATCACAAGTTTACCCCACTTTTGATTTTGTTTTTAAAACTTTTTGTACTACTAACTACACAGGGGGAAAATTTTTCCCTTTATAAATTTTTTTGAGTATGGCCACAAAAAATTTTCTAGAAATGGAGTCAAAGGTTTTTTTCGAAGTCTTAAATGCAAGTATAGTTTCGATTATTTATAAATTGTTTTCTTTTCTGCATTTTAAAGAGAAAACTTGAAAAAAGGAGCAATTTTTTTTTAAAGCCTCCCTTTTGGTGTTCCCTGGATGTTAGCGGAATAAACCCCATTGTGCTAAACGCTTTTTAAATGAGCTAAACAACTTATGCAATATTGCATAACGAAATCCCCTATATTTGTTAACGGGTTTACATCCCTTTTTTATGAATTGGCAGGGGAAATTTTGATTCCACCCAGCCCTCGGAAAATCCCCCTTTTTAAAAAAGAGTTTTTAAAAGTTCACTAAAAGTCTATACCCTGTTTCTCCAAGGTTTTTAAAAAAATTTCCCCCAATTAACCATCTGGCCCTGGAGTTTTTCCACACTTTAACTGTCTTATGCCATAGTATTTTTTTTTTTCAATAGGTCGATCCGCTATCTAAGTAGTTCCCTTCAAATCCTCATCTTTTTCTAAATGAAATCTTTATCTAAAAAACTTTTGAAATGATCTCCCCCTCTTAATGGATATGTTGTTCCGCACCCCGCGGTTTTTTTTTTGGATACTGTGCGAGTGCTTTCCGAAGTCTTGTTGACAATTTACGGGAATCCGGATTTTTTTTAAAAATTTTCCTTTTTTTTTTTTTCTTTCTTTTCAAAAGTTTTTGTATTCTTTCTGTTTTGCAAAAAAGTATCGATCTTTTTTTGCAGAATTCTCTTAAAAAAATTTTCAAAAGTTTTCGCTTTATTTTCGCATAATTCTACACTTGTATCAAACCAGTCACCTGTATCTCCAAAAATTTTTTTACACAAACTTTTGTCTTACGTTGCAGCTTTTTTAATAGTACCCTTAAACATACAGAGCATCATTTAATTTTCATTAATCTTGTTTTAGCTGCTACAATTTCCCCAATTTCTTTAGAATAATCAACTCAAGAAATTTTTAGCATATTATTTTTCCAAAAAAATTTTTCCATGTATTACGTTTATAACATTCAACGTCTCCATTAAAATTTCCATCTCTCTTGGGCATTCAATCTAATGGCATGTGATAGATTCTAATTTTCGCCAACAAAAAGGTTACAGTTGGGATTTAATGAAGTCATAAAAATTAAAATGTTGAGAAAAAAAAAAATCTTTTTCAAAATTTTTCCCTGTATCAAAATTGTATGTGAAAGGGACCGGGTTTTGTCGCCTTTAACATACACCATTAAGAATAAAAACCCTTAAAGCGTTAGACATGTTAAAAAATTTAACTTGCCGTAGGAATTCAGAACTCTATCTTTGAAATTTCTGAAAATTTCTAAACAAAATTTGCTTTTATTGGAAAGGAATGAAAAAAAGTTTTCTTTCTCCTTTCGGGGAAAAATGTCAGCAGTTTTTGGCATTTGTGTTCAAAACGCAAAAAGGGAGCGTTTTTGAAATTAAACTTTACACTCCCCCAAAGCCCAAAACCCCCCCGGGTCACACCACGTGAGAAACAACCCCTTTTTAAACCCGATCTTTTACCGGTGCAGAAATTTTTTTTCCCCCCCCTTTACTTTTTCCCCTTTTTAATTATTTTCCCAAAGGGGAAAGTTTTGGGTTTTGCACTAAGGGGCCGGGGCCCAGATCCCTAGGGTACCTCTACGATGCCAGACTCATCCCCGTTCGGACTATTTTTCCCCCTGGGAAAAGGGGGTGGTCGAAGATCACGTCGCCCGTTTTTTGAGTTTGGGCCCTTTCCTTGGGGGAAAACGGGGACAGTTTTTTCCTGACAGCCCTGACCGTGGGAGAAGCCTCCCCTTTTTTGCCCTTGTTTCCCTGCGTTTCTTCTTCCCCTTTTAGGTTTGGGGGTTTTTTCCCCTTTTAAAAAAGGGTACTCTAGAAAGAGGGGAAAAATTTTTTTTTTGAGCTGCCGATGGACTTGTCAAATTGTACTCACCCCTAAATTTAAAAAGGGGGGGCCCAAAAGCCCCTTTACCCAAGTTTTTTCTTTTTCCCTCACTGACTTTTTTGGGCGTCTGGGGATGCCAGGGATACTTTTTTTCCCTTTTTTGATCTTTTTTTTTAGATTATCTGTTTTTGCTTTTTTGTTTTTCCCCACAGTTTTTTTTAGGTTTTTCGTTTTTTTGGGGCCCAATTTTTTTCTTTTTCTTCTAAAAGAAAAACCCCGTTTTTTTTGAAATTCTGGGGTTTCTTTTTGGACAGGGAGTGTTTCTTCCCCCTCCCTACTCCTCTTAAACCCTTCAAATTTCAATAAAGAGGGTTTCCAAACCTGGCTGCAATGTCGAAAAAACGAAAGCCCCTCCAATTTTGGGGTTTTTCCCCTAAACTTCCAACCCCCGGGCTCCAGTTTCCGGCCCCCCCCACTGCTGCGGGGGTGGACGGCTTGTCTTTTCGGGTTTTTTTTTTGGGGGGGCCCCGGGGGGTTTTCACTCGACGTCGCCGCCCCGCATCAGAAAATGCTGAAAAAATTTTTCCAGTGGGGAAAAAAAAATCCCAAGACCCCGCCCGTCGGGTTTTTGCCTTAATGCCCGCCCCTGTTTTTTTTAATTTATCTTTTGCACCCCTTTGTCAGGGGAATTTGAGTAGAGGGCCAAAAGCCCCCCTTTTCCCCGAAAGGCCATGCCTTTGGCAGATATTTTTTTCAGAAAAACCCTTTTAACTTTATAAAAAATTTACATGTCTTTAAAACTGATATTTCAAATTTTATAGGAAAAAAAACCCCCAAAGTCTTATCGCGAATGGCAGATTTTTCCCCCCCAGAGAGAGGGGAAAGGAAAAAAGGGAGAGAGGAGGAAGAGAGATGGAGAGAGAGAGAGAGAGAGAGGGGAAACAGAAGACAAAAAAGACAGACAGACAGGGAAAAAAGGGGACAAGAGGGATTTTGAACGACTTTTAAAAAGAGTCGAAAATACTAAATTTGACAGTCAATACGTCCACAGAAAAAAAGAGAAGAAAAATTTTTAAAAACTAGTAAAAAAACAAAGCCAAGTTCATTTGGGACACACAAAGTAAGTTACTGTTTTTACTTTCTGCATAAAACAGGCAGAGAGAGACAAAACAGAAAGAAAGAAAAAAAGAAAAAAAAAAGAAAGGGGAGAGAGGGGAAAGAAAGAAAAAAAAAGAAAAGAAAGAGGAGGGAAAAAAAGAAAAAAAAGAAAGAAAGAAAGAGAAAAAAAAGAGAGAGAGGATAAAGAGAGAGAGAGGGGAGAGGGGAGAGAGAGGGGAAGAGAGAGAGAGGGGGGGGAGAGAGAAAAGGGGAGAAAAAGGGGAGCGGGGGAGAGGGGAGAGTGAGAGGCAGACAGGGCAGACAGATAGACATAAACAAATACACAGAAGTAGGATACGGACGGGCAGACAGATTTTTGAAAAAAAACACTGCTTGTTTTCAGTCTTTAAAAAGGAATTTCATAAGGAAGGTTTTCGGGTGGGTTTTGAGTCCTTTTGTCTAAAAGAAAACCCCTGGGGTTTTTTGGGGTTTGATTTTTCAGCCTTGTCCTTTCCTCCCCACTTTGACAGCAAAATGAAACTGAATGTCACGTCTTTCGGGGGAAGTCTAAACCCTTGGGCCTTTAATTTCAGTGACTTGTGCACGTCAAAAGAACCCCGACAGTTGAAAATAGGAAAGTGCAGGGAGGTACCTCCCGAATGTCCTTGAAAAATGTGTAGGTTTGATTCCAATGATGTTACTCAAGTCAGAATGCGGCTATCTGAATGGTGGGGAAAAAACGGTCGTATATGTAAAAATCACCGTTTGGGAAACTTCAAGCTCTAGCCAAAGAACACCAAAAAAAAACCACACCCCACCTATAAAAAAAAAACAGACTAGAAGGTACGCAAACTTCAAGATGTCTACCAGCTATAAAGGCGAATTAAAAGTTGGAAGAGTAGTAAAGAACAAAGTTTCATTGAGGTACACAACCAAGTTCTCTGTAAAGATTAGTCAGAGAGAGAGAGAGAGAAGAGAAGAAGAGAGAGGAAGAGAGAAGAGAAGAAGAAGAGGGGAAGAGAGGAAAAGAGAAAAAAAGAAGGGGAGAGAAGAAAACAGAAAAAACAAAAGGCAGGCAGACGGGAGGGGCAGAGACAAAGAGGGGGCAGAAAAACTGAAAGCCACCATGTGACAGAGACACAAAGATAACACCGCAAAAACCGAACCCTTAAAAAAAAACCACCGCATCAAAAGGGACCACACAGTATCCCCCAAGTTCCCTCCATTTTTTTGCCTTCCCTCCTTCACAGCCCCTACTGAAGACCACGCTGGTTTTTTCACCCGCTGTAACTGGCCCACCACTGTGCCCAACCAACCAGCATGATTGCTTAGGTAAGTATGTATGTATGTATGTATGGATGTATGTATGTATGTATGTATGTTGTATGATTGTTATGTATGTTTTGTATGTATGTATGTTGTTTTATGTATGTATGTATGTATGTATGTATGTATGTAAGTATGTCGGGTCTGTCTGTCTGTCTGTCTGTCTGTCTGTATGTTTATAGGTAGGTAGGTAGGAAGGTAGGTAGGCTGGCAGGCAGGCAGGCATAAAAGGTAAGTAGGTAAGTAGGTGGGTGGGTTTTGGTAGGCGAAAATGAAACGAAATTTCATTTCATGAGGGGTATAGACTAAGTACATAGCCCCTTTTCACTCACCCCTCAAAAGAAAGAAACAAAAAAAACATGTCAACATACATGTTTAGGAGCAATGATTAAAGTAGAATAAGTAAAAAATTGAAAAGAAAAATCATAAAATATGGAAAAAAGCATTTGTGAAAAGAGGGAAAAAAGAAGAAAAGACTGATGGAGTGATGTAAAAAGAGAAAAAAAAAGAAAGAAGAAGAAAAGGAGGAAGAAGAGGAAGAAAAGGAGGAGGAGGAAAGGAAAAGAAGAGAAGAAGAAAAGAAGAGAAGAAGAAGAAGAAGAAGAGAAGAAAAGAAGAAGAAGAAGAAGAAGAAGAAGAAAGAAAGAAGAAGAAGAAGAAGAATTGCGAAGAAGAATGCGAAGAAGAATTGCGAAGAAGAAGAAGACTTGCGAAGAAGAAGAATAATTGCGAAGAAGAAGAAGAATTGCGAAGAAGAGAAGAAAATTGCGAAGAAGAAAAAGAAGTATTGCGAAGAAGAAGAAAAGAAGAAGAAGAAGAAGAGAAGAAGAAGAAGAAGAAAAGAAGAAGAAGAAGAAGAAGAAGAAAAGAAGGTCAAGAAAGGAGGGAAAAAGAGAGTAAAGGAGAAAGAGTGTGGTGGCAAGAGAGAGAGAGGGGGGAGAGGGAGAGAGAGAGAGGGGAGAGAGAGAGAGAGAGAGAGAGAGAGAGAGAGGAGAAGGGGGAAGGGGAGAGAGAGAAGAGGAGAAGAGACGAGAGAGAGGAAAGAGAGGAGACAGAGACAGAGACAGAGCGAGACGAAAGACAGGGAGACAGACAGAGACGAAGATCCAGAGAGCCAGAGACAGAGATAGAAAGACAGGGATTTCGGGCAGACTATGTTACATAGACACAAAGATATACAAAACAGAAACAAGCCTTAAAAAAGCCACCACACCAAAAACGACCAGTCAGTATCCAAATGTTCACTCACGTTCTCTCTGTCTGTCTGTGTGTCTTTTCTGTATCCCCCTTCTAAGGGGCCATGGCCTTTATGAATAAACATTTCATTTCATTTCTCTCTTCCCCATCTATAAATGAGTAGCGATGGGTTATCTGCTGAAATTTTCACACAAAAAGGGGAGAAGCGCTTCAGCATTGTATCATTCCATCCATTTTTTTTGTTTGTTCCTCGGCAGAGCTCTGAGGTTCTCAATGGTGAGACTCTTGGTATCGCCGTGTTCCATCCCCCAAAAAAGGGTGGCCGCTTCCAATTCAGTGTTTAAATTTGGGGGAAAAAAAAGGGAACCCCCAATTTTGAAAAAAATACTGTTGGGGGGTTTAATGCAATATCCCCCTGAAATTTCGATTTTAACTGTGGGGGTTTCTTTTGTTGTGCAAAAGCCCGTAAGCACAGGGGTCGACTGGTTTAGAGTCTATTTTTGGGACTTGCCCCCAGTTTCAGAGTACAAGATCAAAAGGACTTGCAAAAACAAACTGAAGGGGCATGCCCTGGAGGATAAAAAAGAGGAGACAAGGAAGAGAAGGGAGGAAAAACATCAGCGAATGGACGGCCCTAAAACTCAACAAGTTTGAGAAAGAGAACAGAGAGAGGAATGGAGGGAACGGTTGTCAAGTCTTCGGGGTGTGCCCATGGTCCCCAAGATAAGGGATGATGTAGAAAAATAGATAGATAGTTTTGGTAGTAGATAGGTAAAACTAGGTAGTTGTAGCTAGCTAGCTAGTAGTAGTTTTGTGTTAGTAGATAGAATCTTTTGATTTTCCCTATAAAACGGGGAAGAAAGGGAGGAAAGGGGTGGGAATAAAACCCCGAACCTCAAATTATTTTTGGTGGACAGGTGAATGTCGGACCCCATTCCCCCCACTTCGTTTTACTTCTCACATGAAAGATGGGGAAGTCGTTTAGGGGTAAATTTTACAGAGAAAAAAGCCGCATTTCTGATCAAAGCTGTGTCAAGTTTTTAAAAGGCCCAAAAAATGTAGGATGGGGTTTTGTGTTTGATCTAGCTGAGGTCGCGGAGTTCGTTTATTAGTCTTTCTTTTTTCTTTCTTTTAAAAAAGAGATGAGGGGAGAGAGAGAGAGGGGGGAGAGAGAGAGGGGAGAGGAGAGAGAGAGACAGAGAAGAAAGGGCAGAGCCCGAGGACAGAGAGACAGGTGGAAGAGAGAGGGAGAAGGGGAGAGAGAGAGAAAGACAGACAGACAGAGACAGAGCGAGAGAAGGAAGGGACAGGAGAAGAGAGAGAAAGAGCAGGAACAGAGACAAAAAGAGAGAGAGAGAGAGAGATGGGGAGAGAGAGAGAGAGAGAAGAGAAAGAGAGAAGAAGGGGAGAGAGAGAGGAGAGAGAGGGAGAGAGGCAGGGGTGAGAGGAGAGGGGAAACGAGAGTGAGAAAAAAGAGAAAAGAGAGGGGAATGAATGAAGAATAATCTTATTTTTAAGGGTAACAGATAAATAAGCATTTCTGGACACTGAAAAATAAGAGGAGAGAGAGAGGGGAGGAGAAGGGGAGAGGAGGGGAGGAAGGGGAGAGGGGGAGAGGGAGAGAGGAGGGGGGGGGGAGGGGAGAGGAGAGAGAAGAGAGAAACAGAGGGAGAAAAAAGAGGTGAAAAAACAGGGAGAGAGAGAGAAAAAGA
The DNA here is from genome assembly GCA_030674155.1 of Stramonita haemastoma. Classification (NCBI taxonomy): domain Eukaryota; kingdom Metazoa; phylum Mollusca; class Gastropoda; order Neogastropoda; family Muricidae; genus Stramonita; species Stramonita haemastoma. Next base: position 6,469 of record JASPKP010005903.1, on the reverse strand, counting down.
GGGGGAGAGAGAGAGAGAGAAGGGGAAGGGGAGATGAAGAGAGAGGGAGAGGGGGGAAGGGGAGAGAGAAGAGGGGACAGGGAGGAGAAAGAAACGGGAGGGGGAGGGGAGAAAAGGAGGAGGGGAGGGGAGGATGGGGAAGGGGGAGAGAGAGAGAGAGAAGGGAGAGAGAGGGAAGAGAGAGAGAGAGGGGGTATTTAAAAAAAAACCCCAATTCTTGATATGTTCGAAATTCCTTTTAATGGGGGGAAAGATTTTCCCCCTCTTAAGTTTTTTCCCCCCCCTGTGCAAATAAAAAAAAAAAGAGAGAGGGGTTTTTTGACGTTTTTCCCTGTCTTTAAAGGGGTTTTAATTGGGGGGTGGATGCGAGAGTGGGGTGGGGGTTGGGGGGTTTTTGCTATTGGCCCGGGGGGTGGGATGGGGGGGGGTTTTTTTTTTTGGGGTTTATTCAGGGGTTTGGGGTTTTTTTTTTTTGGGGCTGAGTTTTTTTGGGGGGTTTTTTCTTCCTTTGTATGTCAGGGGGGGGAAAAGAGGGAGAGAGAAGAGAGAGAGGGGAAAGGGAAAAGAGAGGGAGGAAAAAGGGAGAGGGGAGGAAGAGGAAGGAGGGGGAGGGAGAAGGAGGGGAGAGGGGATGATGCCCCATTGACCCCCAAAAAAAATCGAAGATACTCAGATTTTGGGGGTAATAGCTAAAAAAGGAAAAGGGGAACCCCCCCAAAAACAAAAAAAAAAATGAAAAAATTTTACAAGGAGGAAAAAGTTGGGTTGTACACAGGTGGTTAGTCTTCCTCTCTCTCTCTCCCCTCTTTTCCCCTCTCTCTCTCTCTCTCTCTCTTTCCTTTTTTTTAAAATTTTAAAATAAGAGGGGGAGAGAGGAGAGAGAGTGGGAGTGAGACAGAGACAAAGCAGAGACAGAAACAGGAGCGAGCCCGAGTAGGGCAGAGACAGCGTGGGGACAGAGACGAGACAGAAAAGGGGGGGTTGGGGGAGAGAGGAGAGAGAAGGGGGAAAAGAGGGGAGAGAGGATGGGAGAGAGAGAGAGAGATAGAGGAGAAGGAAGAAGATAGATAGAGATAGATAGTAGGAAAAGAGAGAGAAGAGAGGGAGAGAGAAAAGGAGGGAGAGAGAGAGAGGGAGAGAGAGAGGAGGGGGGAAAGGAGAGAGAGAGAGAGGGGAGGGGGGGAGAGGAGAGGAGGGAGGGAGAGGGGAGAGAGAAAAGGGAGAGGGGAGAGGAGAGAGAAGAGAGAGGAGAGGGGAGGTCGGGAGGGGAGAGAGAGGAGAGAGAGGAGAGAGACAGAACAAAAAGATTCAGAAAAAAAATCATCCCCACACACAAAAAACACCCCCCAACGACCCCACGACACAAAACCCACACAACACACAACACAACACAACACACCCCCACATTACAACAAAAAAAGGGGGGAAAGGGGAGGGGGGGGGGGAAAGAAAAGGGGGTTGGCGTTTTTAATTGATAAAAGAAAAAACCCCCTAGAAAAAATGTTCCAAAGTATCAAAAAAAACTTTATTATTTTTAAAACTCCCTTTCCATAAAAAGGAAAGAAAGAGAGAGAGGAGAGAGAGGAAAAGGAGGGGGGGAATGGAGAGAGAGGGGGAGAGAGAGGGGAGGGAGAAAAGGAGGGGGAGGAGAGGGGAGAAAAACATAACATAAAAAACATAAATTTTTAAAACACTCCCTTGGGAAAAAAAAAAAAAGAAAATAAAAAATATTTAATAAGGCCCCTTTTGAAACAAAATCACGGAATTTAAGCAACAAAAAACCAACGTTAAGTTTAAAATTGGGCAAAAAAATTTTAATTTAAAAATTTTTTTTAAATAAATAAAAAAAAAAAAAGAGGAGAAAAAGAAGAGAGAGGAGAGGGGAAAAGGGAAAAAAAGGGGAAAGGGAAAGGAAAGAGAAAAGGGAAAAAAAGGGAGAAACAGAACAGAAGAATAATGGTTTTTTGTGGGGGGCTATGGTGGTTTTTTTTGTTTATTAAGGAAAAGGGGCGACAAAAAAGGAAAAGGGGGAAGGGAAAAAGAAGAAAGAGAGAGAAAAGGAGAAGAAGAGAGAGAAGAGGAGAGGAAGGGAAGGAGAGAGAGAGGAAAGGGAAAAGAGGGGGGAAAAAGGGGAAAAGGGGGAGAGGGAGGGGAAGAAGAGAAAGGGAAAAAGGAAAAAGCGGGGGTTTGGGCGGGGTTTTGGGGTTTGTGTGTGTGTGTGTTTTGTGGGGAAAAGAGGGGAGAGGAGAAAAGAGAGAGGGGAAAGGAGGGAGAGAGAGAGGGGGGGGGGAGGAGAGAGGGGGAGAGAGGGGAGAGGAAAAGGGAAAAGAGAGAGAGGGGGGAAAGAAAAAGAAGAAGGGAGAGGAGAGGAGGGGGGAGAAAGGGGGGGGAAAAAACGGGACGGGGCGGGGCAAATAGCCCAGAGAGAAAAAAAGGGGGGGCCCGGCGGGGAGGAGGCAGAAAAGGAGCGAAAGCAGACAAAAGAAAAGCAGAGGACAAAAGGGGGCCGTATGGGGGGGGGGGGGGGGGGGGAAAAAATCCCCCCCGCCCCCCAAAAACCCCCCCAAAAAGCCACATTAGATAAAAACACAGAAAAAAAACCCCCCCCCAAAAAAAAAAAAAAAAAACCCCCAAAAAGGAGCGAAAACCCCAAAAAAATTTTTAATAACCGCCCCCTTTTTTCCCACGCCCATCCCCAATCCCCCCCCCCCCATCTGTAAAAAACCCAGCAAAAACCCCCCCAAAAAAACCCCAAAACCCCCCTTTTAAAACTGGTTGTTTTTTTTCCACAAAGCAATAAAAAAAAAATTAGGGAGCAAAAACCTTCGGATTAAGGAACGGGGAAAATATATGGGGAAAAGCTCGCTCGAGTTCTTTAAAAAGGGATTCCCCCGTTCTCTTTTGTGTGTTTTTTTCTTTTCTCTCTCTCTGTCTCTCTCCTTTTCTTTTTCTCTCTGTCTCTCTCTCTTTTGTTTTCTTCTGTTTCTCTTTTTTTTCTTGTCTGTTGTCTTTCTTTTCTCTCTCTCTGTGTTTTTTTTCAATATCTCTCTTTTTCTGGTTTTCTTTTTTTTCTCTCTTCTCTCTCCCCTCTCTCTCTCCTCTCTCTCTCTCTCTTTTTTCTCTCTTCTCTCTCTCTCTTTTCTCTCCCCTTCTCTCTCTCTTTTGGTTTTTCGCTCTCTGTCTCTCTGTTTTTTTCTCTGTCTTGTTTTCTCATACCAAACACACACACAACACAAACACACACACACACACACAACAATATTATTTTTATATAGATATATATTATATATTTATGTTATATAATTTTACATAACACATTGGGCGCACGCATAACACTTTTACTAGATGCAGGCCTATGTTGAAAGTAGCCTTTTGGGCAAAACCGGGGCCGGAATTTTAGCTGCCCCAAAGGGGTAAAAAAAAGTTGAATACGAAAATCTGGGGCCAGCGAACCCCAGAACTCTTGTCAAAGAATAAAAAAAAAAAACACAACAATCCCCCCCCCCCCAATTAACCCAAAGAAATATTAATAAATAGGAGAAGAACAAGGTGCAGAAACCCCCCCCCTGCCCCCCCCCCCCCCCCCCCCCCCCACAAAAAGAGACAAACAGACACCCACCGACGACAGACGGAAAAGAGAGACAGGAAGACATAAATTGTCTGTCTTTTTCGTCTGTCTGTCTGTCTGTTTGTCCTGTTGTCTGCTGTCTGTTGTCTGTTGTCTGTCTTTCTATTACTAATTTTCTATCTATTATTATCTATCTTCTTCTTCTGTCTGGTCTGTCTGTTTTGTCTGTTGTCTATCTGTCTATCTATTTTCTCTCTCTGTTCGTCTGCCCGCCCGTCTGTCTGTTGTTTTATTATCTATCTATCATCTATCTATCATTATCTTCTTCTATTTTATCTATCTATCATCTATCTATTTTTTTATCTATCTTTGATCCCAAAAACCAATCAATCAACTATAACTGGTGGATGAGGGGGGGAGAGAGAGAAGAGAGAGAGGGGAGAGGAGAGGAAAAAGGGGGGGGGGAGAGAGAAAAGGGGGGGAGAGAGAGAGAGAAGAGGAGAAGGAAGAAAGGGAAGACAGCAGACCAGAAGAACAAAGACAGGCAGACAGAACAGAAAAAAAAGACAGAAAGAGATACAAGGCGAGAGAGCTGGAAGAGAGAAGAGATAAAAGAGCAGAGAGAGCGGAGAGACAAACAGAAAGAAGCAGAGAGAGACAAAGGCAGAGAGAGAGGAGAGAGAGAGAGGAGAGAGAGGGGAAAGGGGAGAGAAGGGAGAAGAGGGAGAGAGAAGGGGGGAGAGAGAGAGACAGACAGACAGACAGACAGCAGAAGACAGAAAAAGAGACAAAAAAACAGACAGAGACAGAGACATACGAGGCCAAAAAAAGCGAAACAGGACGAGCGAGAGCGAGACCAAAGTGGAGAAATACAGGAACAAGACCCCCCAGACACAAATAAAAAACAACGTAATTAGCCAGCTTTTCGCTTCAGCTTCTAAATTCCCCCTCCTCTCCAGACTTAATGTTTTCACTAAGGGGCAGAAAAAAATTCCCCCAGCGTAAAACCCGGTTTTTCTGACAAGATTTGGTGGAGATGCGCTTTTATCTATTGGGCAAGAGAGCAAAAAAAAAAAAAAAAGAAAAAAAACACAACATCTAGTGTTGAACTAAGTTGAACTGTAGAGGAAAAAAAAAAACGAAGTTACCCAGACAAAACAATCGATGGATCAGCTCGCAAAAGTAAAGGTAGGAAGGGAAAAAAAAGGAGCAATAGTCTTTTGCTAAGAGACATTTCAGATTAATTATTCCTTTTTTGGGGGAAAGGGGGGGGGGGGGGGGGGGCGTTTATGATGACGCCCGGGAGAGAAAGGTATAAAGGTTCTTTTAACGGGGTAATGTTGAAAGTTTTCTGGAAAAAAGAATGGTTTTGTTGTTTTTCCCCACCCCCTGGGTTTAAAAGTAAAAAACAAAACAAAACCCCCAAAAACCTAACAAAATCCAAATATTCACCTTTTGAAGTTTTTTAAAGGGTTTGTTTATTTTAAATAGATGTCAATAAAATAGTTTTACCCAAAACACACACCACCGCACACGCACGCACGCAACACACAACCCCGCACGCACGCACGCACCAACCCACACACACACACGCAGCACGCGCCACACTTTTATATATAAATATATTTTATATTTATATATATATATATATATATATTATTATATTAATATAATTATATATATAAAAACCCCACACACACACACACTACATTAACGTTTTTAGGTTTTTTCGTTTTCAGGTTTCTCCCCTTTGGGAAAGTTTTAAATAAACCAGCAAGTGAAAACATACTGGTATTTCGCCCAACAAAGACAGAACAGACACAAATTTTGTAATGGTACCTGAGTAAAGTATGTGTGCCCGGGCTTTCCCGTGCTTGTAGTCTGAGGAGTCTGCCCGTGGCCTCACCACCGTTCCCCCTTCGGGAGTCATCAGGAAATCATTTAAAAAAAAAAACAGATTTCATGAAAAAAAAAGGTGGAGATAGGGTGGGTAGGCAGAAAAATTTGCTCGAGAGAGTGAGGGGCCCCCGGGAAGGATAAAGACAGAAAAAAAAAGGGGGTGATAGAAAAGAGGAAATTCTAGACAGAATTCCGAAAGGGGTGAATGCTATTTATACAGAAGCCTCCCCCCCCCCACCCCGGTTTCCCCGGGGGGACCCCTGTAACAAAAAAAAACATGAAAAAAACAACAAAAAACAACAAAAAATAATAATTTAATAATAAAAATTTAATATATATGATGATGATGTGAGATGATGTAAAAATAAAAAATAATAATTTAAAAATAATAATAAAAAATAATAAAATAATAATATTTAAAAAAAAAAAGAAGAAGAAGAAGAAGAAGAAGAAAACACAAAAACAAAAAAAATGGTGATGTTTATGTGATGATGATGATGTTGATGATGATAAACACCGAAAAAAAAAAAAACTATAATAATCGTAATGATGATGCAACAATAAGAAGGGTATAATACTACTATATACTATCCTTACTAATACTACTACTATATACTATACTACTATTGGGTGCTGCTGCTGTGTGCTGTTTTGTACAACAACAACTATACTCCTTATCTTGAACCCCCCCCAACCCCAAATAACCAAGCGCTTCAGTTTAAAACCCTTTGTGCGCATGCAACCTTTGAAAAAGTTTTCAACAAAATAAATTAAAAAACAACAGGGCACAGACACAGACGACGACAGACACACAGAACGACACGACACACACACACCCCACACCACCACACACACACCCCACACAAACACACACACACAGAGTAATGCGTTTAGGGGGAGTGATGGGGGTTTTTGTGGTGTGTGTGGGGGGGGGGGGGGGGGGGTGGTTGGGGGGGGGGGGGGCGGTTTTACTTGACACTATTGCCCCAAAAAGGTCACATT
>JASPKP010005902.1:0-15050 GCA_030674155.1 Stramonita haemastoma | reverse complement strand
TTGTGGGGAAAAAACTGGTACAGTGTACGCAAAAATTTTGACTCCCCCCCAAACACATATAAAAATAATGATGATGATAATAATAAAAATTAATAAAAATTTAATAAATAATAAAATAAAATAATAAATAATAATTAAAAATTTTAAAAATTTAATAAAAATTTTATAATTTTTTGCCCCACCTCATCACCCTTTTCATAAACCCACACAAACTTTAACAAAAAAAACACCCGGGCTTGCATACCCCCCCCCCCCCCCCCCCCCCCCCCCCCCCCCCCCCCCCCCCTTCCCCCAAACCCCATTTTGGGAATAAGCAAATTTGGGAAAAATTTTAGACCCAAAATTTTTTTGCCCCCTAAAGACACTTCAAAAAAATAAAAATCATACAAATCATTGAACCCCCAAAAACCAGCAATCTCCCGGGGTTTCCCCACACGCAAAAAACAATAAAAACCGAAACACATAAAACCACCAAAAACCCAGAGGAAAGACCCCCCGCGCAGCGTACAAAAACCCCCCCCATGAAAAAGTAAAGAAGCTTTTTTCCAAAGATGTGAAAAAAATAACGGGTTTTGGGGGGCTTTTGGGCCCACCCCCTTTTTTCCCGCTTTTAAACGGGCCCCACGGCCCAAAACCCCCTATTCTAAACTATGCTTTAAAATTTTTACAACCTTTTTTGATTGTGGGTGGGGTTTTGCCCTTGTGGGGAACCAAAAGCCCCGAAAGATGGCAACCCCGCTTGTTACATAGAAAAGGTTTGTCGCAAAAAAAAACAGGGTACGTTTTCCCAAAAAAAGCCCCCCGCAACAAAACATCAAAATATTTTTTCCATAAAAATTATCATGCACCACAACAATCTGCAGGGTTCCTCCACACGCAAAAAAAAAAATTTAATCGCAACAACCAACACCAGAAAAACGTACGCCCCGCGCGCATGCATACACACCCCCCCATCAATAAGCTAAAAAAAAGCTTTCAAAGATGTGAAACCCCAAAACGCCCCCTTTTTTTTTGGGGCCTTGCCACCCCCCACTTTTAATCAGTTACCAAAGCCCACAGCACCAAAAAACCCCAAATTTTAACCCAGGGTAAAAACAAACTTTAAAAATTAATTTTTTGAAAGGGGTGGCGTGGGTTATGGCGGGAAACCCCCCCCCCCCCCCCCCCCCCCCCCCTCCCCCCGGCCCCCCAAATTTGGGACCCCCCATGTAAATTTGCCAAAATTTTGCCGGAAAGAAAACATGGTACAGTTTTCGCATAAAGGGCCCCCAAACAACACTTACAAATTTTGATGATGAAAATAAAAAAAAAAATAATAATAATAAAATTTTTTAATAAAAAAATTTTTAATTTAATAATAAAAATTTAATAATATTTTAAAAAAACCATCACCAAGTTAAACCCACAAAAACACACAAACGACCCCACCAAACCCCCCCCCCCACCCCCCCCCCCCCCCCCCCCCCCACCCCCCCCCCCCTTCCCCCCATCCCCCCCCCCCCCCCCACCCCCCCCCCCCCCCCCCCCCCCCCCCCCCCCCCCCCCCCCCCCCCCCCCCCCCCCCCCCCCCCCCCCCCCCCAAACCCCCCCCCACCCCCCCCCCCCCCCCCCCCAAAAAAGGAAAAAAAGCAAAAGTCTGACAAATGAAAACGCAAAAAGGGCCCCCTAGAAAAAACAATAAAAATAATAATTTCATACAATATCATCCCACCACAGCAATCTGCAGGGGGGGGTCCCTCCCCCCACACGCAAAAACCCCAAAAAAAACCCCGCAAAAAAAATAAAAACACCAGAGAACGAAAGGCCAGGGGCCCCCCCATGCGTCCCACCCCCTCCCTTTTTAAAAAAAAGCTAAAAAAAGCTTTTTTCCCAAAAGTTTGTGGGGAAACCCAAAAGGGGGTTTTTTTCCGGGCTCTGCCACCCCCCCCCCATTTTGAAAGCCCAGTTACAAAACCCCAAGGGAAAACCCAAAAGCCCCCTTTTTAAAAACCCACTATTGATAACAAACTTTTCCCAACCTTTTTTAAAGGTGTGGGGCTTTGATTGTGGCGACACCCACCCCCGAAGAGGGAAAAACCCCCAAAAGAGGTTTGTACTTTGGCCAATTTTTGTCGAAAAACAAACGGGGTTACATTTTGTACCAAAAAAGCCCCCCCCCCCCCGGCAAACACCCCTCAAAAAAATAATACCCATACTTAATATAAAGAAAAAACCCAAAAAAAAATTGAAGGGTTCCCCTCCCCCTGCACAAACAAAATAAAAAACCACCACCAAACCAACCCAGAAAACGTAGCAAAAAAATGAAAAAACCCCCCCAACCCCAAAATTCACCCAAAATATTAATGAGAAAATTTATAAAATAATAATAATAATAATTTTAATAAAAAATAAAAATAATAAAAATAATAAAAATATTAATAAAAATAATAATAATAATAAAAATATCAATTGCCCCCCCCCCCACCACCCACCCCCCCAAAAATACCACACCCCAAAAACAAACCCCCTTCCCCGCCCCAATAAAAAGAAAACCCGCTTTTGAAAATACCCCCCCCCCCCCCCCCCCCCCCCCCAAACCCCCCCCCCCCCCCCCCCCCCCCCCCCCCCCCCCCCCCCCCCCCCCCCCCAAACCCCCCCCCCCCCCCCCCCCCCCCCCCCCCCCCAACCCCCCCCCCCCCCCCCCCCCCCCCCCCCCCCCCCCCCCCAAAACCCCCCCCCCCCCCCCCCCCCCCAAACCCCCCCCCCCCCCCCCCCCCCCCCCCCCCCCCCCCCCCCCCCCCCCCCCCCCCCCCCCCCCCCCCCCCCCCCCCCCCCCCCCCCCCCCCCCCCCCTCCCCCCCCCCCCCCCCCCCCCCCCCCCCCCCCCCCCCCCCCCCCCCCCCCCCCCCCCCCCCAACCCCCCCCCCCCACCCCCCCCCCCCACCCCCCCCCCCCCCCCCCCCCTCCCCCCCCACCCCCCACCCCCCCCCCCCCCACCCCCCCCCCCCCCCCCCCCCCCCCCCCCCCCCCAAAACCCCCCCCCCCCCCCCCCCCCCCCCCCCCCCCCCTCCCCCCCCCCCCCCCCCCCCCCCCCCCCCCCCCCCCCCCCCCCCCCCACCACCCCCCCCCCCCCCCCCCCCAAACCCCCCCCAACCCCCCCCCCCCCCCCCCCCCCCCCCCCCCCCCCCACCCCCCCCCACCCCCCCCCCCCCCCCCCCCCCCCCCCCCCCCCCCCCACCCCCCCCCCCCCCCCCAAAAAACCCCCCCCCCCCCCCCCCCCCCCCCCCCCCCCCCCCCCCCCCCCCCCCCCCCCCCCCCCCCCCCCCCCACCCCCCCCCCACCCCCCCCCCCCAAACCCACCCCCCCCCCCCCCCCCCACCCCCCCCCCCCCCCCCCCCCCCAAACCCCCCCCCCCCCCCCCCCCCCCCCCCCCCCCCCCCCCCCCCCCCCCAAAACCCCCCCCCCCCCACCCCCCCCCCCCCCCCCCCACCCCCCCCCCCCCCCACCCCCCCCCCCCCCCCCCCCCCCCCCCCCCCCCCCCCCCCCCCCCCCCCCCCCCCCCCCCCCCCACCCCCCCCCCCCCCCCCCCACCCCCCCCCCCCCCACCCCCCCCCACCCCCCCCCCCCCCCCCCCCCCCCCCCCCCCCCCCCCCCCCCCCCCCCCCCCCCCCCCCCCCCCCCCCCCCCCCCCCCCCACCCCCCCCCACCCCCCCCCCCCTCCCCCCCCCCCCCCCCCCCCCCCCCCCCCCCCACCCCCCCCCCCCCCCCCCCCCCCCCCCCCCACCCCCCCCCCCCCCCCCCCCCCCCCCCCCCCCCCCCCCCCCCGCCCCCCCCCCCCCCCCCCCCCCCCCCCCCAAACCCCCCCCCCCCCCCCCCCCCCCCCCCCCCCCCCCCCCACCCCCCCCCCCCCCCCCCCCCCCCCCCCCCCCCCCCCAACCCACCCCCCCCCCCCCCCCCCCCCCCCCCCCCCCCCCCCCCCCCCCCCCCCCCCCCCCCAACCCCCCCCCCCCCCCCCCCCCACCCCCCCCCCCCCCCAACCCCCCCCCCCCCCCCCCCCCCCCCCCCCCCCCCCCCCCCCCCCCCCCCCCCCAAAACCCCCCCCCCCCCCCCCAAAACCCCCCCCCCCCCCCCCCCCCCCCCCCCCCCCCCCCCCCCCCCCCCCCCCCCCCCCCCCCCCCCCCCCCCCCCCCCCCCCCCCAAAAAAAAAACCAAAGAATAAAAAAAGGGTTTTAACAAATGGGGGGGGGAATTTTAACCCCCCCTAGAAAACACAAAAAAAAAATTCATAAATATATGGCCCCAAACAGCAACCCCGGGGGTTTCCCCCTCCAAAACGCACAAAAAAAAAAAATCGCCCCAAATAAACACCAGAGGGGGGCCCCCAAAACCCGCGAAAATTTTTTAAAAAAAACCCCCCCAAAAAAAAAAAAGCAAAGGGAATTTTTTCCCAAAAAAGATGGGGCCCAAAAAAACGGTTTTTTGGGGGGCTCCCGCCCCCCCCCCCTTTTTTCCCAAAAATTTTACAAACCCCAGGGAAAAAAAACCCCCCTTTTTAAACCCCTTATGAAAAAAAAACCCCTTTACAACCTTTTTTGGGGGGGTTTTGGGGGGTTTGGGGACTTTGGGGCGACACCACCCCCGAAGTTAAAAAACCCCCTTTTTGGGGTTTTTTTACCAATTTTTTAAAAAAACAAACAGGGTACAGTGTCCCAAAAAAACCCCCCCAACACCCATAAAAAAAATAATATCTTACAATACCCATGCACCAACAAAATCGCAGGGCCCCTCCCCCAAACGCAAAAAAAAAAAAAAATTGCACACAAAAAACCAAAAGGGGAAACGACCCCGGCCCCCAAAAAACCCCCTCCCTTCAAAAAACCCAAAAAAAGCCTTTCAAAAGATGCCCCCGAAAAACCCCTTTTTTTGGGGCCCTTGCCCCCCGTTTTTTTTAATTTCATTTAAAAAACCCCCCCAAAACCAAGCCCTATTCCCCTGGGGTAAAAAAAATTTTTAAAAAATCATATTTGACGTTGGGGCCCTGGATTTTTTGGCGACCCACACCCCCGGGGAAGATGGAAACCCCCATTAATACCCAAAGGGGTTTGGGGGGGAAAAAAAACCCAGGGTACAGTGTAAGCATAAATGCCCCCCCCAAAACCCATAAAAAAATTTAATGGGGGAAATTTTAAAAATTTTAAAAAAATTTTAATAAAAAAAATTTTAAAAATTTTAATAATAAAAAAAATTTAAAAAATTTTAATAAAAAAATTTAAAATTTTTTTTCATCCCCACAAAACCCCCAAACATTCATAACAAAAAAAATTTTTAACAAAAAAACCCCCCTTTTAAAAAACCCCCCCCCCCCCCCCCCCCCCCCCCCCCCCCCCCCCCCCTCTCCCCAAACACACGGGAAAAAGGAAGTCGAAAAATGAGACGCAAAAAGACCCCAAAAAAGACACATAAAATAAAAAAACATCAATATATGCACCACGCAATCCCCCCGGGGCCCTTCCTCCACACCCAAACAATAAAATCGCACAAAAAAAAACCAGAAAAACCGCACGCCGCCCCGCTGCGTACACACCCCCCCTTAAAAAAGCTAAAAAAGCTTTCCAAAGATGTAAACCAAAAACCGGCGTTTTGGGGTTTCCTCGCCCCCCCCTTTTTCCGCATTTACGAGCCCACGGCCCCAAAGCCCCTTTTCCCCCTTTCATACAAATTTTAAAACCCCCTTTTTTTGATGTTGTGGCGTTTGTTTGTGGCGACCCCCAAACAGCCCCGAAAGGGAACCCCGCTTGTACATACCCAAAGTTTGTCGCAAAAAAAGGGGGGGTCAGTGTCCCAAAAAAACCCCCCCCCCAACCACTCAAATAATAATACCAAAACAAATAATCCCCCCAACAATTGCGGGCCCCTCCTCCCCCGGGCAAAAACAAAAATAATCGAAACCCCCAAACCAACCCAAAAAACGTACGCACCCCGCAAAAATAAACCCCCCCCCCCATAAATAAAAAAAAAGAACCTTAAAAAAAAGTTTGGGGACAAAAAACGCCTTTTGGGGGGCCCCCTTTGCCCCCGATTTTTAATTTTTTTCAAAACCCCAAAGCCCCAAAACCCAAAAATTCTACTCTGGTTTTTAAAAAATTTTTTTACAATCAATTTGACGGGTGTGGCGGGGGGATTTGGGCGACACCAAACCCCCAAAGGGGGGGGAAACCCCCTTTTACACCCCCCAAGTTTGTGGGGAAAGAAACGGGGGTACAGTGTACGATAAATGACCCCCACAACAATATCAAAAATAAAGATATAATAATAAAAATAATAAAAAAAAAATAAAAATAAAAATAATAATAAAATTTTAAAAATAATAAAATAATAAAAATCACCCCCAAACAGCATCCCCAATTAAACCCAAAAAAAGGTAAACAAAAAAACCGTTGCATCCCCCCCCCCCCCCCCCCCCCCCCCCCCCCCCCCCCCCCCAAAAACACTATGAATAAAGAAAGCTAAAAAAAGGGGGCGCAATAATGCCCCCTAGAAAAAATAAATAATAAATCTACAAATCAGCACCCAGCAATCTGCAGGGTCTCCTCCAACGAAACAAAAAAAAACTCGCCCAAAAAACCCCCGGGAAAACCCCCGGCACCCGCGCATGGAAAACCCCCCATGAAAAAAAAGCAAAAGAAAAAATTTCCAAAAAAGTGACCAAAAGGGGGGTTTTCGGGCTTTTCGCCCCCGCATTTTTCCGCATTACAGAGCCCACGGCCCAAACCCTTTCACACAAGCAACAAACTTTCAACCATTTTTTTTGTTGGGGGCGTTTGATTTGTGGCGACCCCACAGCCCCGAAGAAAAAACCCCCGGGTTTGTACAAGCCAATTTGTGCAAAAAAAGGGGGGTTTTACGTGTACCAAAAATGCCCCCCAAAAACCCCCAACATCAAATAAAAAAAAACATAAAATTTTCAGCCCACAACAATCTGCGGGCCCTCCTCCAAAACCAAAACAAAAATAATCGCCACAACCAACACCAATAAATCAATCAATAAATCAATCAATCAAATTTTTTTTTCCGGGGTAAATTTTTAAGGGGGAAAAGTTTTTTCCATAAGCCATTTCAAAAAAAAAAAAGGGAAAAAAAACAAAAAAAGAAAAAAAACCTAAAAAAAAAAAAAAAAACCCCAAAACAAAAGAAAAAGTAGAAAATCCCTAGAAAAACAAAAAAAAAAAAAAAAACCCAAACCCAAAAAAGAAAAAAAAGGGGGAAAAAAAGAAAAAAAAAAAAAAAAATTTTAAAAAAAAAACAACAAAAAAATTTAAACCAAAAAAAAAATTAAAAAAATTTTAAATGTTTTAAACCCTTTTTAAAAAAAAAACTTTGCCTATAAATAAAAAAGAACATTTAAAACAAAAACCAAAAGAAAATAAAATAAATAAAAAAAAAATAAAAAAAATAAAAAAAAAAATAAAAAAATATTTTAAAAATCTACTCGAAAGCCATCACACAATGCACTACCCCCACACCCCCAAACCCCCAACACCACAAAACACACACACACACAAACCACCAAAAACAACCACAACACCCCGTGCATCAACACACACACCCACAAAAACAAAACACACCCCCACACACCCCCACACACACCCACACACACACACACCCCAAACCCAACCACCCGGTTTTGCGCTCTTCCACCAGCTCGTAACTCTTTAAAAACTTCACACATTTAAAGTTTTTTTTAAAAAAAATCAATAGTGTAAAAAAAAAAACCAATAAAAAAAACAAACACACTCCCCACAAACACACACCACACACCCCACAAACACACACACACACCACACACACAACAACATTTAAAATAAATTTTACAATGAAACCAAAAAAATTTAAATTTAAAATAATAATAAAATAATAATAATAAAAATTTAATAAAAAAAAAATAATAAAAATTAAAAAATAAAATAAAAAAAAAAATTTTTTTAAAAAAAATAAATTAAAAACAACAACAACAAAAAAAATTTTTTAAAAATAAATAAGAAAAAAAAATAAAAAATCTAAAAAAAAAAATTTTTTGGTAAATTACTATCCTATACAAAAATTTTCCCTTTTTTTTTTTTTTAAAAGAAGATAAGGAAAAAAAACAACAAACACAACGCCCCCTTATGATGAACCCCATCACTGAAAAGGGAAATAACAAAAAACGCAAAAAAACCCAACAATCAAAAAAAAAAAAACAAAAAAAAACAAACAAACAAAAAACACTAAAAAAAACACCAAAAAAAAAAAAAAAAACCCCAAAAAAAAAAAAAAACCAAAACCACACGGTTATATATTAAAGGAAAAAAAAAAAAAAAACCAACTAAAGCAACAATACCATATGAAAAACCCATCACCAGGGGGGAAAAACATAAACATATGGGATGCCTTTTTTTAAAAAAAAAATTTTTTTTTTTTTTTAATATATGGTGTCAAACGGGTTTTTTAAAATACAATGCCACCAACCATTTTAAGATTTAAAAAAAAAAAAAAAAAAAAAAAAAAAAAAAAAAAAAAAACCCCCAAAAAAAAACAAACAATCAGAAAAAAAAAAAAAAAAAACCAACCCCACACGGATTATTATTAGAAGGAAAAAAAAAAAAAAAAACAACTAAAGAAAAACCCAAAATTTGAAAATCCCCACACCATGAGGGGAATAACATAACAAACGGGGGGCCCATGACACTTTTAAAAAAAATTTTTTTTTTTTTTAAATCATAGGGTTTTCAACAGCTTAAAACAAAAAAATTCACCAACCATTTTTTTTAAGATTTAAAAAAAAAAAAAAAAAAAAAAAAAAAAAAAATAAAAAAAAAATAATAATAAAAAAAAAAAAAAACCATAAAAATGTCAAAAGCAACTCAGTATTTTACAATCCCACATTTTCAATTCTCCCTTATTTAGGGGAAGAAAAGAAAAAACAAAACAAAACAAAAAAAATAAAAAAAAAAAAACAAAAAAAAACCCCGAAAAACAAACGAAAAAAATACAATGATAATACCAATCCCCCACAAAGGGAAATAACAAATACCCCAAAAAAACATTCAAACTAACCAAAAAAACAAATAAAAAAAAAAAAAGAAACAGAGAACCAAACAAACAAATGAACAAAAAAAAAAAACACCAAGAAAAAACAAAACTAAAGCAAAAAAAAACAAAAACAAGCAAACAAACAAACACAACCCCCCAAAAAAAACACACACAAAAAACCCCCACACACTCAAAAAAGAAAAAAATTTTTGGAGGGGGGGTGGGAACGGGGGGGGGGGGGTACAAGAGGAAGGGGGAAAACACAAACAGAAACCCAGAAGAATTATAAAATGATTTTTGATTAATTTCATAAAAAAAAAACCCCCTACCAAGAACAAAAACAAAAAAACAAACATTCAAACAAACAAACAAAAAACAAACAAAAAAACAAAAAAAACATACACAACAACCAAAAACAAAAAGAAGGCCTTTCATTTATCAAAATAATTAAAAAAATTTAGGCAAAAATTTCTCATTAGATAATTAATAAAATAAAATAAAAAAATTTTTATCCTGAAATTTATTAAATGGGTAAGTAAAAAAAAAAAAAAAAAATCCAATCTAGTTTTTAATCGTGGGTTTTGGTTTTCTCCTTGGGAATTTTCAGAAATACACTGTTTTAAAACATCACTTATTCCCATCCGTTCAAAATTAAATTTTTAAAATAAAAAAAAAAAATACAAAAAAAACAAACCTTTCTCCACCCTTTTTTCCCCCTTTTCCCCATACATTTAGCAACAAAGGTAGCTTTTAGTCACGTGACCCAAACGTGAAAGATTTTTCGGGGGGACAGAGAGTATCAAAACTTTGTCTGTTCTAATATGGGGTTTGTTGGGTTTATTGTAGTTCTTTAAACATTTTTTGCATAAGCGCATTTGTGATTTTTTGAATGATTTTTGAACTGATTTTTATTTTGATCATTTTAAATGTTTTGGGGGCTTGTTCAAAAATCACAACCCCAAAATAGGAAGCTTGTTTTTAAAAGATTGTTTTGGGTTGGGAAATGTTATAGATGGTTTTGCCGGCTCATTAATTTTGAATTATTGGTGATCTTGGGGGGGGGCATTTCCATTGACAACTTTTTGTACAATAAGCTTTTATTTGGATAAAGCCTGTTTTTAAATGTAAGAATATTTGTTAGCTTTTAATCATTGATGGTTAGGGGGGCTTTATTTAATAGGACAAGTTTAGCGCTCTTTATAAATCGATGGATGAATTTCAAATTTTTTTTCACTGCATTGTCCAAAGAGATGAGGCATATCAAAATAGGCAAGATGTGTCCACAAAAAAAGAGTTTGCGTGAATGATACTAGAAGTGTTTTTATTTTTGAAAAGCTGACTACCCGTTTGTAAGACGGGTTTTTTCCCTTGGCCATCACAGGTCCCGTCCAAGTAAGATTATTGTCATAATTTCACCCCGAATTTTGTTGATCAACTTTTCAATGATTTTTTTTATCTATCAACAGAGGTTGAAATTTTCTTTTCATTTTTTGCCTCTTTTTTCCGGGGTAGTAGTAATACTTTTTTGTTTTTTGAGCATTAAGGAAAGGTTTAAATTTATCCAAGTAACAATTTGTTGAAAATTTTTTGAAGTTTGAGTGTTGTCTGTGGGGGGCAGTTCACTACAAGAGGGATGTGTCATCAGCAAAATTTCACAGTACAATCTAGAAAAAGGGGAAGTCTTTTACATTAATTGAAAAAAAGAACCCAATATTGATCCTTTTGGTACCCATACTAAATAGATATAATTTGATGTTTTATTTTTTGCAGTTACCAACTTGTCTATCTAACAAAAAACTTTTTAAAAGGTTGAAAATTTCAGGGTTTAGTTTTTATAGGTGAAGTTTACGCACAGCAGGGATGATTAATTTCATCCCAAAACTTTTTTCAAAGTCAACAAAATTAGGCCTGTATAGTTATTTTCATTTATGTTGTGTAAAGACTGCTGTTTTGAGTTAGGCGTGTGACAAGAAAGTTTTTTGGAAAGCCTACTGATTTCATTTATTAGGTTTTTTGTTAACAAAGTAGGAAAATAAAGTTTTTTGGATAGTTTTTTTTAAGGGGGTTTGGTAAAACCGATAGATTGAAATTTTGGGCTAAAATTTGAAGACAAAAGAATTCCAGATTTTTTGGGCTGTAAACTTTTTGCCTTTTTTTAAAAATGAGAAATGTTCTTTTATTATACACAAATTATTAGAATGTCAGTGTTTCAGCAAATAGGACGAAAGGTTTAATATTTTTCCTCCAGATTGTCAAGGTCACGTGTTTTGGAATTTTTTTTGGAAGATAGACTTTCCCCAACACGTCTTTTTTTGTCATTGGGGAAAATTCAACTGGGAAATTTTAAATTTCTTTTGATTCAATGTATTGTTCTAAATTTGGGGATCATTTTTATTTGGGCTTATCAAAAGATATGATTTTAGTAGCGATTTGAGAAAAAGGGTGTTCAGTTCATCACTGTTATGTTTTAACTGTTTTTGGGTTTTTGAAATAGGTCTATTACATAAAATATTTATGGCTTTCCTACCTGGCGAAGCGGTAGTTGAATTTTAAAAGTTTTTTTAAAATAACACGTTTTATCTCCGTTTTTAAGTTACTTTTTTCTTTGCATTTTAAATTCTTTTTGTACCATGGGTTTTTCAAATAGTCTCTTTTAAGGGATTTGACTCTATGTCTTTTGTTTTTCCAAGGAGGTTTTTTTTTTCTTTAACTTTTTTTTTGATGAAGGGGGGGTCCCATCAACACGAAATAAATGTGGTAAAACCAGAATTTTGCAGCTTCGTTGGGGGCCTGATTTGATAAGTCTTGGAAAGGCGAAATTTTTAAAATCTGAAAGAAAGTCTTTTCGTTGAAGTTATTAAATTTTCTGTAAAAGAGGTTTTAGTCCTACTTTGGGAATTTTGACACGAGTTTAAACCCAAGTTAAACACACAGCATTTTGATCACTGCATCCACAAGGGGGGACATACTTCTTTATGTTTTTTTTGTAGTGTTTAAAAATATATCTATCAAATTCTAGAGTTATCTGTTTTCCGAGTTGGTTTTCTATTTGTTGTTCCAGGCCCTGCATAGTAATGTTGTGACCCCTTTAGGCTTTGGGGTTTTAAAAAAGTCGATGTTTTTAAAAAACCCCCAAAAAAATTGTTTATAGTTTTTAAAAAAGTCCTTCATCCTAAGAAGTTTAATTTCTCAACCATCTGTGGTTTCCGAAGGATTTCTGTATAGAATCCTTTTAAAATTGGGTTATTGTTTTTAATTTTTTTTTCAACCAAATTGATTCAATGTCATAAAAACAAAGTTGTATAATCTTTTGCAACCAGTGAAGAAACGAAAATGTTAATAACCCCCGTGGACTTGGGTTTTGTGGATCCCCTCGAAAAAATTTATATCCTGGAATTTTTCATGCATGTGTCATTACGTGTGGGGAGAGTCGAGATTCGGAAGGCAAAACAAATGAAATTATTCTCATATGTGATATGGTCGAAAATTTAAACTTTTTTTTGTTTGTTGCATTGTTTGAATTCAGGTACCTACACGAGGCCCGCTTTGGGGCCACTTTTCTAAAGTTTGAGACATGTTAAGATTGATTTTTAAATTAATATATATAATATATAAATATGTATGTAAAGTAAGATCTATCAAAATGAGACTTATTTTGAAATTTTTGACAAAAAAAAAAAAAAAGCTATAGTTCATTTCGAAAACTAAAAATAAAACACAAATCAAAATCTGTAAGGAATGAATGTGTATAAATAAACAACTTTTTAAAAACCAGTCCTGTTTTTACATAAACATATACACGGTCAAAAAAAAAAAAAACATAAAAAATGGGAAAAAAAATTTTAAAAAAAACTAAGATACAACATTTTTTTCTAAATCAGTAAAAACAATCACACACTAAAATTAATTGAAAAAAACACAAAGAGTACATGACGAAAAATAATAGAAAAAAAAAACAAAAATATAGTATGGGAGATTGGTTTTAAAAACCCAACCACCTACCCTGGCAAAATGCCCGTTCAAAGTCTCTGGATCCCCATAAAACCTGCAGATGTAGAAGGCTTTAAACCATCAAAAGAAAATTAAAATCAGCAAAATTGATAAAATTTGAGTTGGGGAGAAAAAAAAAAGAAAAAAAAAAGAAAAAAAAGAAAAAAGAAAAAGAAAGGGGGGTGGGGGGTGGTGAAAGAGGAGAGAGAGAAGAGAGAGAAGAGAAGAGAGAGAGAGGGGGGAGAGAGAGAGAGAGAGAGAGAAAAAAGAGAAGAAGGGGAGATTTCCCTTCAAGCAAACATTTTTTCACAGGGGGAAAACTGCATTTAAATTTGGAAACCTGCAAAACACATTTGTAAATTTTATAGAACATTATACATGGGTGTATGTTTGAGCGGGCTTTTCAGGCAGACATTTATCGACGCAGCACACACACGCTGCACACACACACTTCCAAATTACAACCGTACACACGCAGTGATAGCACAAGCAAGCACCATGCTAAAATACCAGGAAGCACCCCCCAAGTCACCAGCATACCACAGACCACAAACACGCACACCGACGAACCCCCACCACACACACGCACGCACGCACTACGGCGCACGCCGCACTACATACACACACACTCAGCATGCTACAAAACACAAAACACACACACACGTGGTGAAACATGCATATAATTTCACTTACCAAAACTCAAACACCCCATACACCATCCCCTCCCTTTTCCCCCCCCACATACTCATGGTACACACACACACACACACACACACACACAACACCACCCCACACTATTTTGGGGGAAGCAATGGAGTAGTCGGAAAGTATTTTCACAAGTGGTGTGTACTGCCACGGAGGTTGCTCCCCACAATTGTGAATCTAACACTGGGGGGCCTTTCTGGGGAGGGGGAATCTTTTCCCTAAAGACCGTTGGTGGCCCATTGTCGCTAGTCGCACTTTTGGGGGGGGGCTGAGTCGCGTTTTTTTTGAAGGCGGGTGATCGGAATGTACACCTTTGGCTGCTTCAGCATACTTTTCATTCTTGGTCGTTTTGTTGGGTCGGAGTTTTCACAGGCCCAAAGGGGGCGGCCCGCTTGGTTTCCGGGAAACGGGTATTTAGGGCAAGAGTTTTTTTTACCCTGAGGGCGGGGATGGGTGGGAACACGTAATAGCGCCTTTTTAGGGCCCAGCCTGGTGAGAAAGGGGGGGTGTTGTCGAAATCAACCCTCCTTGACGGGGTTTCCCCCAAAAAGCGCGACCTGAAGCCTTGTCTTCAGTGGAGTCGTCCGAAGGGGGGAGGATGGGGAGGTGTAGAGCCATGGGGGAATTTTTTTTAGAGGGGATCAGTTTTGTCCCCAAATTTCTTTTGTGACCGATCCTCTTTACAGTCATTTTTCCCCCCGTGAAGGGGAGTCGATGTGTGGGAGGGGGGGGCTTTGCAGCCCCCAACACAGGGGTTTTTTATGTCAGGCCCGGATGAAGGTTTCAGACTTGATGGTACCCAGCAAACGTACGACGGCGAGCTACACACCCCCCACAATAACTAAAGAAAACCCTTTTAAAAAAGTGACAAAACGCCCTTTTCGGGCCCTTGCCCCCCCCTTTTTAAACAGTACAGAGCCCACAGCCCCCGCCCTATTCTACTTTTATAAAACTTTACAAACATTTTGCGTGTGTGGCGCGGATTAGGCGACACCAAGCCCCAAGATGGCAACCCCCCGTACATACCAAGTTTGTCGGGAAAAAAACTGGGACAGTGTACGCAAAAATGAACCCCCCCAACACATATCAAATAATGATGATAATAATAATAATAATAATAATAAAAATAAAATAAAAAAATAATAAAAATATAATAATAATAATATCATGCCCCAAGCATACCCCATTCATACACACACAAACGTACACACAAAAAAAGCACCGCTTGCAACCCCCCCCCCCCCCCCCCCCCCCCCCCCCCCCCCCCCCCCCCAAAAACCCCTAGAAAAAGAAATCTGACAAAAACTT